>SNQJ01S0055476.1:44388-88649 GCA_010110895.2 Picea sitchensis
TACTGTCGGTTTACCTGTTTTATGATTATCTCGGCGTCACCAAAGACTTTGAGGTTTTTTATTTTCATTCTCCTAGCGGCTTCAAACCCTAACACTAAGGCTTCATACTCGCATACATTATTAGTGTGGTCCTCATTCCACTGTAGTCTATAGGAGAAGGGAATTACGAATTGATTATCGGGAGCCACAAGGAGTGCCCTAGCTCCAGCTCTAAAATAAGATGAAGCACCATCAAAAAACATCTTCCACACACCAGAGCTATATACATTTTCTTTTAATTTTTCTTTTTCTATTTTTTCTTCTATACAACTTTCGTCTATACCTACCTCAATATCATCATCAATAGATAAAATACAATTACCTAAATCTTGATCAACAATATATATATGGTGGTTATTTGGGTTATGTGGATCACCTACCATGAATGCCAACCTAGTTTCTCTATAAAGACGCGTGTATTGTCCTCCAAAAAATGGAATCGTAGTATATGTCATGTCAAGCTGGAGAGATCCTCCAAGCTTGGCACCCCATGACCTAGATAACAACATACCATATTTTGGAGGGATATCGGTGACCACTACGTCCATAAGAATGTTTTTGCGGGTATTTGTGCCAGATTGACCACTAGGTCTTTAATCATACCTATGCATTTGAATTTTCTTGAATCAAATGAATATAAATCTCCATAAGGCCTAGTGATTTCGAGACCTAATTTATCCATAATGGCTTTAGGCATCACATTGTGGGATGCTCCAGAATCTAGCATGCAATTATGGAGTAGGTGGTCGAACAAGGTTAACGTGATATAGAAGCGGGAAACAGTGTCTCTCGCACCTTCGAAATGTGGATCAAAAACTATGTTCGGCTTGTCATCTTCTAAGTTGATGACATCGGCTTGGCTTTCATCTTCTGAAAAGCTAATCATCTTGGCAATTTGTTTTCTGTATATGGGATTTTTAGCCAGTTCAACAAGTGGGATAGGTATTTTGATTTTATTTATTTCATTTTCCAGATTGAAATTTCCCAGGGCCTTGTCACTCTCTATGTTTGGGGCCTCCATTACTTTCTTTTTATATTTTGTTTGTGGTGCAGATGTGTTTTCACTCACAGGGACCTGTGTTTTCACGGCGGGTGTTCCTACTAACTTTGACTTGACAGGTTGCGTGTCAGTGGTTTGGGTTTTTTCAGTTTGTTTGTCAACAACCTTTGGAGCCACTTCATCAGTTTCGCCCCTAGGCAAGATTTTTTTTGTTGGGGCAGTTGGAAGACTCTTGTTCCTAGGTCTTAAATTATATTTCTCATGTAGTTCGGCTATAATATCATCTACGATACCCTGATAGGTCGAATCTTCAGAAGTATCATTGCTAACATCGTCTTCCAAAATAATTTCTTTATTTAAAGATTTTTCGTAATCTTGTCTTGATAAGTAGGATGATTTACTATCGTTGCCAAGATTATTTATATCCTCATCTAACTCTTCAAAATATTCTAGGTCTTCCTCTCCAATGAAGTTTTCACTTTTGAAGGGGGTTGGGATTTTTTTATCCTCATTCTTAATTGTTTTCTGTGGGGCCTGAGGATTAGGATTCCTTCTGAAATCCTTTCTAGAAAAATAATCCCTTTTTTATTTATCTAGTTCCATTTTTGAGATCTTATTTGACATTTCTCTAATTACCTTAGCCATCTCGTCGATTTTATCTCTCGAGGATTTCCCCGATCCTGAGGATCCACCTTGTTCTTTGAATTTCATACTTTCTTTGTTCCCGGTTTCTATTTTTACTTTTAACTTCCCTGATGCCATCATGTTCGATTCGATTTCTAGAGCATCATATTGCATTTTTGTGAGATCTGTTGATCTCCTTTCTCTCAATAATAGAGAGAAATCAGGATCAAAGGCTCCAGTGAAAGTCACATTTTCTACGAGTTGAGAAGGTTTGACCTCAACCGGGATTTTATTATACAACTTGTTAAACCTTTGCGTGAACTCTCGAACTGATTCTGAGTTTTTCTTTCTAAGGGCTCCAAATTCAGTTAGGTAATAAAGGTGATCTCTCTTTTCTCCCCATTGTCTGATAAAAGAATTTTCAAGTTCTTCGTAAGATCTTAGAGATCCTGCTACTGAGGCTCAGAACTATGTCCTCACCTGTCCTTCGAAAGTCTGAACGAGGAATCTAGAATAGACATCTTTGTGTTCGATTCCAACGATGTCGGCAAATTGGTCAAAGAAATTCATGTGTTCTTGAGCAGTTAAATCTCCTTCCCCTGTAAATTTGGGAAGGCTTTTCATATAATTTTCGGGAATATCGTGTAGGGGAACTGGGAGGACAAGGGGAGCATATCTGGCAGCTACTTTAGCAAATATTCCAGGAAGTGATGCTTGGCCGCCTGCTGGTCCTCCTGGGGCACCGCCCCAACTCCTGCACCTCCATGTGTAGCCATTGATGGATTTGAGGCTGAAGCTCGGAGTGTGTGAGGAGAAGGCTCACGGAAGTCTGGGGTATATACTTCAGGAAAAGAGAACGTATCGTTTGAAAGGGGAAGCGAGACGGATCTCTCAAGTGTTTCCTTAAAGTTCAACTGCATAAAATTAGGCTGACAAATAGTATGTATGGGTGAAATGATTTGTCTAAGGGATCTTCGTGATTTTAAAATCTTTTCTGGATCAAAGACTAGTGAGATTTGCTTGTTGTCCAGGTTCTTTTTGGTGTTCTTTCGGCTAAAAGGCAGTTTACTTATCGTGGATTCGCCAATTGAAAATGAAGGTAGCCTTAGAAGGTTTTCTATCTTTGTTCACTATCAAAGAAAGAAAGTGTCAATGTCGTTCTTCCAAAGGTAAAAGTTTCGTTTCTTTGTTCCCCGACAACGGTGCCAAAAAGATGTTGTTCCTGAGTTTATACTTTAAGGCTCTAAAGTATACCATCAAGGCATCCGAAAAGATCAAGAGAATTAAGGGGTAAGAATCAATTGTGAAGGGTAAATCAGAGTTGGTTTCTCAACTGTCTCTGTCTAGCTTCCCATTGTTCTTGGATGCTGATATCTCTCTCGATAACTACCCACGAGCCTTCTAATTCGACCTGGGTAGTTGTTGTTTGTAAGATAGTATTAAATAAATTCAAAGAAATGCTAGTTTGATCTTGAAGGCCGGGTTCTATGTTAGGTTGTCTATTATTTGGGACAGTCATGGGCAGTAAAATTTTAATGAACTATAAAAGGTTTAAAGATTTGTTGTTTCTGTTTTGAGGGATGAAATAGAAAAGGAGTTTTGGAACTCAAAATAATAACACAATAACAGTAGAGGCCATTTCTTGTACTTGAAGTAATTTGAGAATAGTAAAATAATAACAAAGTAACGTTGTCGAAAAACATGAGGCTTTAATCATGAAAGAATCTCATATCGTAACGAAAGAAGGAGAGAAAAACAAAATTTCTAATGAAGTATAAAATATAATCATCCAAATGACCTACAGGTCTTGAAACTGTTGACAACAATCACAGAGGAAAAACTTTAAATGATTAGATAATCAAATAAATACAAAATACAATAGAGTTTTGAGTTAAACTATTGTTGATCATTCATTAGAAAGACATGAAAAGAAATATGTTGAAAGATATTGAAAACAGAGTAAAGGAACACATAGCTTCAAGTTGACAGAATTCAGAATCTCTTTTGCATTATTCGTATCACTGTAAATCGGAAAACTTCTAATACAATTGACTCCCAAAAAACAAAAAGCCTCTTCTCAATCTTGTGAAATTATATTTATACATGATCACCCAACTTTTCTTTTTTGTTGGTGATTAACTAACTTCCGAAGACTAACGGTTATATGAATGTGAAATACTGAACCATTTACATTTCTATTTCAACTTCTTTGATTAATTTCGATGATGAAATTTTCAAAATAATACTTTATGTCTTCGTTGATGAACTTTCTTCTTTTGTTTTAAGACAGTGAATACATTTTCCCAGAAATTGCACCAAAACTCTAGGAGCTTCTGAAATATCTTTCCCCTCAAATAGGAAGAACTTTCTCTGTAGTTCAAGTAGACAGTCTTCGATTATATTTCTCGTGAACCTAATAGTTTGTAAATTTATGTTCAACATCACTATCCATTTGTCAATTTGAGTGACATTGATTACTTTTATTTGTGGGATCTCTACCTGAATTTCTTCCAAATCCTCCTTGAATCTTAACTGATGCTTACCAATGTTAATTTCTCCTAACAACCCTCGACAGTTGTTTCTTCCAATGTTCAATGAAGCTTTCTCTAAAAGGTCAAAAATTCCTTGACAGTCGTCATTAACCTCTCTGGTTATTCTTTTGTTTTCTGCGAGGTTTGCCTCCCACACCTTGAGTATTATATCACCTTTAATCTGCTCTGAAACAGATAGCTTTTGAGTCTCTCTGACCTCCTCTTTTGTTGAAGGAGCCACTGCTTTTTGAAAAGTTGTTCTTGCTACTTTCACTTCTCTCTCTTTCAGGAGAATACTCTCCAAGGATTTACTTGCTTCCTGAAAGTAATTCTGAATAAATTCCAGCTTAAAGAACACTCCATGTTGCTCTTTTTCTATCTTTGTATGTATTTCCAACACCTGGGCTTGGAATATTTCAAGCTCTATTACTTGATTTTGAATGGAATCAATCTTATTTTGTAATTGTCTATTCATTTCTTCTTGTTGTATGACCTATTCTTGACTGACCTATATCTTCAGGTTTGCTTCATCTAAGCTCGCTTTCAGTTTTTGAATCTCTTGAATGTCATTGAATCTGGCTTGTTCTAGACCCTTGTTTATCTCCCGACTGATACTTATTTCATTCTCCTTTAATTGAATTTGTAGCTGAGCTATCATCTGATCTTTCTGCTGCAACATAGTTCTCAAATTACCCACAGAGTATAAATTTTTTGATGCTAAGGCTCCCATTGTGCCTGTTATTTCTGTAGCGAATTCCCCTTCTTCAAGTTTTTGTCCATCTACAATGATCTTGTGCTTTTTTATTATCATGTCTCCTCTTGGATGCATTTCCTGTTTCAGGATAACCTTCCTCTTTTTACTGAAAAAGTAATCGGATGAAGGAATTTCGACTCTAGAAATAGGTTCGAGATCACTAACATATAGAGCTCCCTCTTGGGGGTTTCCATAGGTAGACTGCAATGGGGTCAAAGAAGTAATAGAAATTCCAAGATCCGTTGATGCTGTTCCTCCTACTTTTTTGGTAAAATCCTCAGAGATTTTTGGGGATGTTTCCAACTCGTTATCTTTCCTTGACTCTGATTTCTCTGTCTGAGGAACTTTTGTTTCTTGTGAAGGCATTTCAATCTCCTTCATATTTCCCTTTGCAGTTGTTGTATCCTGTAACTCTGTTTCAAAACCTGGGGGAGGCCCTTCCTGCTTTGGATGGGGGGTCGTGGATTCACCCTGCAAAATCTTTGGCATACAACTTCTCCTGTGACTTTGGAAGGACATGAAACCAGTCTGTAAGTCGGGTGATAAGGCCCGTACCCTGTTCAATACCTCCTCATAGGCTTTAACCTCTTTGAATATATCATCATAAATAGACTTTTCATGTTCATAAGCTTTCATATTGCATTGCATCAAATGTCTGTTCACTATTTGATAAGGGTCATGTTTTTTATGTTCGATATTTACTTGTTTAACTTCTTCTAGTGCTTCGGCTTCCACTTTAGAATGGCCTAGGTTTTGCAATGAAAATTTCCCGATATGTACAGGGAAGATTGGCCAGGACTTCTTTTGAGCTGCCTTTAACTCTATTCCAATACCACCTTTTACTATTTGGTGTGCTACCTCCCTCAATACCAGTCTGTCCGGGAGGAATTTTGGAAGTGCATGAGGGGGGATTGAGCACCCATAAACCCTAATGTAAGAGAAGTTTTCATCAATGAACCAGTCAGCTATTGCTTTGAGGTTTTCTAAGACTGTCTCAGAAATGCGAGGGGGTTCACAGCCATAAAACATTTTATGCATTGGAATTACTATGAAATGACAAATTTCGTAAAACACATTCTTAGGATTTTCTTCCAGTAGCACAGAGTGATACTCGTGAATGGGTTCAGGGCAGGTTATGTTCCAACTCCAATTCATCAAGGGAAATGGAGTCACAAAGCAGATTGGGCCCATGATGTACGTCGACATGTAAAAGGCCACTGGCTGACCTTTAGATCTTGCAACTCTGTAATTTGAAACCTCTTGGGCTAGGTTATTAGACAAAATCTTGCTCCAGTTAAAAGTGTATCCTTCTGATGCTTCTTCTAAAAAGGGCACCCATTCTGCGGGGAAATGGCAGGGATTCTTTTTCCCGAAGAGTCTACACAGCATCATGGCTACATAGACCATGTACTCGTTCAAATATGTTGTGGCATAAATTCCATGGGTATCAGCCCTAAATTTCGATGGACATCTCCACCATTCTTTGATTAAATGAGGATAAGTTCGGTCTGCCTCAGTACACTCCTTCCTTTGAAACTCAGCTGTAAATTTGGCATTATAAATGTACTTAGGATTTGGTGAGAGTTTGTACATTACTTGTATATGCTCTGGCCTTAATGAGCTGACAATGACCGCTTGATCGTTTAAAATGCTTCTTGTCGGGATATCAACCTTCTTCAAGGCCCAATTTATCATGTCGTTGTATGCCATGAGCCGAGGGCGTGTTGCGATCTTATGAAGCTCCGATTCTGCTATATCCTGAAGGTGATTCTCGAAATCAACAGGCGAATTTTATATTTCGTAATCCAGGAGTTCATAGATTTCTCTCTAAGATTTAATTAAGTCGATGGCGTGTGGCATAGTGTCGGATATGATATCTCCTTCTGGGTTACGCATCTCCTCTGTATCTTCACTCTTCTTCGGTGCTTTCTTTGGCGCCATAGCTCTATGTTAGATGGAAAACCTGTCACAGAAAAGAAGCGTAGGAGCTTGGCCAAATGCGAATTACCTTTGAAAGACAGAACAAGCATAGGTTTTGGAACATAGACTTTTAATTCGCCTTACACTTGTTTTATGATGAAAACACTGATGCAGCTGACCTGTAATTAATTACATTTAATGCGAAGAATATTTCTGAGATACGCATCAGTGTCACAGCTTTTATTAGTTATCTGTTTATTAATGTGGTTGTATTTTTGGCAATCCCAGATTCAAAAATCGAAAAATTTCATTCAACGGTACCGAAAATAAGCAAATACAAAAAGAAGTTTAATTACCTTTAGTCGTGTTTTTAAACAGAGTTAATTCGGTTTAAACGTTGATTATGGTTCAAGACTTCATGTTTCGGGGTTTTAGGAATTGTGGATACATGAGGTATGTCATCGCTAAACCCCGATTCCCGAAATTGCAAAATCACGATGAGATTAAGTTAGGCCTTAACCTTTGCATTAGTAGATTAATTAATCAGGATTAAAAACTAACTTCCATTCTTTCGGGAAATCGGGGATCGGGATTTCGTGATTCAATTTGTATGGAAAACATATGGTTTTGAGTAGACCCGAATCCTGAAAGATTTAAAAAAATGTTAATCAACTCTTTTAGGGTTTTAAAAACCGTGATTAAAAATAACTTTACAAAATGCGCGTCGGGAATTTTAAAACATTTTTGGTTTTTTCCTTTGGTTATTTAAAGAATCAAGCTTGTCCAGATTTCAGTACCGGGCTTTTGGAAATGATAGCGAGGGTTATGCTTTATGAAAAGCCGAAATCCAAAAAAGGAAATTTTTAGTCTTAAAGATAAGAAAATTTAAAAACTACTTCAACATTGAGAATGAAATGAGATACAAAGGAAAATATATCAGTGATCCAGGTGGATATTGGTGGCCACCCACCTATTTCAACTTGCTCCTCTTGACAGTTTTTAGTTCAACACGTTCTTCTGTACTTATTTGTAATTGTGGGTTCTACACTTCCGAGATTATTTGAATCCCTACAAACCTTCCAAGTGGAGACTGGTGGTTTCCCACCTAATACAACTGGCTTATTTTGGAAGTTTTCATGTCAGCACATCTTTCAGTACTTCCAGGGTCGTTTTGGGGCCTGAAACAATGTTTTTTTGGCTTGCCACAGTCAAACTATAGATGGAGTCAAAGTTTGAGAGAATAATATGTAGGTCTCAAAAATACCTTTCCCACGGGCTATTACACACCTAAAATGAAGGTCGTATGCAAAAGTTACAACCCCGGGAAGTTGAGGTACCAACTTACCCAGTGGGGCCCACATAATGTTTGGTGTTTCATCTCCTAGGGTTAGGTTTTTGGATGTCTATGGTTTTGGCATTCATGAGTAATGTTAAAAAGGCCTATGGAGACTCATTTTTATCATTCTTCTCAGAAAGATGCATGTAGCAGCTAGATCTCTTCTCAGAGATAACTACCACCATTCGAGCAAGTTGTTTTCAGTGCTACAGTTTTACAATTTCAGCTTATTTAATTTATTCAATAGAAGTTATTGTTCACTGGATATCTGTTGTTGTTCTCTATATCTTTGTGTTATTGTATTCAGTTTGTTAGTCAATTTGTTCTGCTCATAAATCTGGATCAGTGGTATCAGAGAAATCTTCTCTTCATTTATTTTTCCTCGTGCATGTCCCCGACAAGATCTAGGTATAAGAAGTTGGGACTCAAACCTATCGAGCCTTTGCAAGATCGGTCACAGTGAGCCCAAAAACAACCCATGGGGGACGAAAATAAAGATGATGGAGAAGGATGTCCTTTTAAAATGTTGCTCGAGGAATCCATTGTCCGTCAAAAGAACGAAATGATGGACAGCTTTGCACAGATCCTTTGGTAGGTTCCCATAGGAGAAGAATCTTCATCAAGCGGCCATGCAACCCCCTTCAAGGTACAGGTAAATTTTTATATTCCATTATTTGAAGGACTGATATATGTGGATGTTGTAGATAAATGGTTGAATCTGATAGAAGGGTATTTTTTGGTCCACAATTTTTTCAATAGGAAAAATATAGCTTTTGCACTCCTCAAGGTCGTCCCCCATGTTAAGGAGTGGTGGGATACTTACTCTGAGCAAAGGGCCATAGAGGAATATGAAATATTTGCAGTCGCCCCCACATGGAATTCCTTTAGGGATTCCATTAAAGAATAGTACTACCCTGTTGGAAGCTACGAGGACCAATACACAAGATGGACCACCTTGGATCAGGAAAGGGACCAGACAGTACCAAATTTCACCAATATTTCATACCCTGCGCACCAAATTGGGTATCAAAGACTGTGACATCTGGTGCTCAAATATCGAGGTTGTTTGCATAGATACATTCAAACATAAAATGAGTTTTTGAACATCGCATCATTGGGTACGACTTATAGATATGATGTCAATATCGAGCAAAAATTTAAGGAGAAGAGGTGATAGTTTGGATCTGCAAACTCCTCACAGCTGAAGCAGGGAAAAGGCGGCCCCAACCCACACAACAAGGGATAGAGAAAATATAGCCACTCTTAGGAAAACCAGTCCAAGCCACAGCACAAGAAAGGTAATGATAATTCGAAGAATGACATGAGAAAATGGTGTGAATACCATAAAATCCCTTGGCACAACACTGAATAATTTCGCTCCAAGTAGTCACTAGTGACCAAGCTGAAATATTCCAAGTCAAAGGTCGATTCTGACTCTGAATCAAATCCAGAAGGAGGGAAGTGGATTATCGATGTCGAAACCAATACCATTTTCGCTACCACCAAAGTCCAACCAAGTGAACCAGAAGAACCAGAGGAGGGGGAACACCTCTTTCACTCACATATGTAGGTAAAGGGGGCTCTGCTTCATGTCATTGTCGATAGTGGTAGTCAAAAGAACCTGATCTTAGTAGAGGTTGTCAAGCAGTTGGACCTATCGATAAAACCACACCCATAGACCTACACCATCGGATGGCTTTGCCAAGGAAGAGATCTCTATGTCAACCAACAATGTCATCTTCCCTACATCATCAAGCCTTTCAAAGATGAGGTATTGTGTGATATTTCTCCCCTTAGAGTTTGTGATGTTCTTTTAGGACAACCATATTTGTGGAAGTGACATGTTGTGTATGATTCTAAACCCTGTAGTGTTATTATTACTTTGGGTATATAATTGTATAGGATACCATAGGTAGCGCCACCTGCCGCTATATCTTTAATCTCTGCTAAGCAATATAGTAAGGTCATTTCACAGACCGAGAAGTTCGTCTTCTTTATGATCCATACTCATAGTAAGCAGAAGGTCACTGCCACATCCTTGGCCTCTACACAAAGCCTCTCTTTGCAGTAGAAGCAAGTGGATGGGATCGTGGAAGAGTACGCAGACATCTTCTCCTCACCCATCGAGGTACCGACGCACTGCCAAGTCAAGAATCGAATTGATCTAACCTCGGGTGAACCTCTGCCTAATGGATTAGTCTATCATCGCTCACTGATGGAAAATGACAACATCAAGTGTCAGATCCAAGAGCTTCTTCAAAAGGGGCACATCATACCCAGTTCCTCCCCTTTGTGGAAGCCCGATTGTACTGGTGCAGAAGAAATACGGGACATGGCGACTCTACATTGAATACAAAGCAATAAAAAAAGAACAGTCGAGAATCGGTACCTAATTCCCAAAATTGATGACCTTCTTGACCAACTCAATGAGGAAAAGTTATTTAGCAAGATTGACCTAAAGTCTGGCTACCACCAGGTTCCCATCGAACCAAATGATGTATGGAAGACAACTTTCAAATCTAAATAAGGTCTCTTCAAATGGTTGGTCATGCCCTTTGGCTTAAAAAATGCACCAACCACTTTCATGAGGTTGATCGATGATGTATTGAGATCCTTCACCAACTCTTTTATGGTGGTATATTTGGATGACATCCTCATATTCAATAGAACTTGGGAGCACATGCAGCATATTCAATAGGCTTTGAGCACTCTACAACAACACAAGCTATATGCCAACTTGGAAAAATGTTCCTTTGTCATGAACATGGTCCAATACTTGGGCTACATTGTTGATGAGCATGTGGTACATGTTGATCCAACTAAGATCCAAGTCATCCATGACTAGCCAACCCCAACCACACTAACCGAGCTTCAGAGCTTCTTGGGATTGGACAACTTCAGCCTACAGTTCATGTTGGGATTCTCCCATATTCCATGGGCCCTCAACCAAGTGACCAAGGGCGATGGCAGGGAAAAGTTCATGTGGGGGAAGGAACAATAATGAGCATTTGACGATATGAATCATCTCTTATTCTCAGCTCCAATACTCTCCTTACCTGATCTACAACAACCATTCGATATTGAGACTAATGCATCCGACTATGTTGTAGGCACAGTTCTCACTCAGCACGGTCATCCAATAGCATACCATAGTGAGACACTCTCAGATAATGTCCAGAAATACCCCACCTATGAAAAGGAAATGTATTCTATTGTACAAGTCTGTCGTTAATGGAAAATTTACATTCTTGGAAAGGAGACAATCATCTACACTGATCACAAGCCTCTGAAGTTGCAAAACGACCGCCATCAGAAGTGGTCCACCTACCTGCAACAATTCCATATCAACATCAAGTATAAGAAAGGGAGAACAAATCGTGTCGTTGACTACCTCAGTCGACCTCCCATGGCTGCACTCACCACCATGCTCCATTCTTATGGACATGAGGCATCAGAGTGGCCCCAACTTTATCCGCAAGATCCGGACTTCGCCGCCACCTATCAGCTCTTGGGTACAGGTGTGAATGTCACTTATTTTCACATTCAGGATGAACTGTTATGCCATATGGGCCATATCTATTTTCCTATAAGTGAGCATGCAAATCTGATTTGGGAGGCTCACTACAATCATATGGCATGAAAGTTTGGCATGGAGAAAACTATGGTCATTCTACAGAAACATTTTTATTGGCCAAAACTTCAATAGGATGTCAACAAGTATATCAGATCTTGCACTGTCTGTGCCATTTCCAAGCCATCCATCAAGAAGCAAGGATTATACACCCCTATTCCTACTCCTGAGAGGCCTTGGGAATCCATCTTGATGGATTACATGCCTGGACTTCCACCCACCAAGAAAGGCAATGATTGTGTATTTGTTGTAATTCATCAGTTTTCGAAGATGGACATCCTCACAGCCTGCGAGGAGAGCATCACAACGACAGATACTTCCAAGATCTTCTTCGAATGAGTGTGGGTCCATTTTGGGATACACAGACCATCATCTATGATCGAGACATTAGGTTCCTTATCACATTCTGTCGAGTCTCTGGTCACTTTTGGACACCAAGATCACTAAATCCACTGCTTTTCACCCCCAAACTGACGACCAAACAAATGTCATCAATTGGATGATTATACACATATTGTGCATGTACAAATCTAAGCATAGACATACATGGGATGATAGTCTTCCCTATGTTAAGCACAACTACAATAGGGATATCCATAGCTCCACAAGCCATAGCCCATTTTAGGTGGGGTTGGGATTCCAACCCTTGGGTGTCATTGTTGTTTCACTACCTCTTGCAACCACACAAGAAAAATATTCCCATGCTCAGTTTGAGGCTGACAAAGACACCATATTCATTGAGAGAATTCAGCACATCTATCAACAAGTCCATGAGATTTTGCAGAAAGCCAATGCTAATTACAAGTAATGCCATGATCAACATAGGGTACCGCACCAGTTTCAGGTGGGAGACAAGGTTTTTTTACATTTGCAGAAATAATTCCTTACAGGGCCCCATCGGAAGCTCCACCCACTTCACCATGGGCCTTACACTATCACCAAGGTTGTGGGTAGCAATGATTTTTATCTCAAAACTCCACCCTTCCTTGGCTTGCACCTAGTGTTCAATGTGGATCTCCTTTGACCATATTTTCCACCATTATTGGACACCTCAAAGATTGTAGAACATATGACACCAACAGAGATCAACCCTGACTGCATGGAACATGCATCCACTCAGATAGTGGACACACAGGTCAAGGGCACTTGCCAGCAGAGGATCCAACTTTATCGGGTTGTCAAGGCAGGGTCGCTCCTACACCAAGGCAAGTGGCTCACTCGGGGCCAACTTCAATAAAAGTTTCTTCACCTGATGGGGGAACTCAATGCAATGGATATCATTGCTTCCTAGGGGGGAGGACTGATCCAAGTGGATATTGTTGGCCACCCACCTATTCTGATTGGCTCCTCTTGACAGTTTTTAGTTCAACACGTTCTTCTGTACTGGCTCCTCTTGACAGTTTTTAGTTCAACACATTCTTTTGTACTTCATTTATTCAATATAAGTTATTGTTCACTGGATATCTGTTGTTGTTCTATGTATCTCTATGTTATTGTATTCAATTTGTTATTCAATTCGTTTTTCTCATAAATCCGGATAAATCAGAAACACAGAAATACAATGAAATCCAACTTTTATTAATGAATAAAATAGCAGAACATTGTAGAACAAAAGTTGGCTAAAGTGGGGTAGATTATCTCTGAAGAGAAAGAGATGTTGGTTATGCTTCATTCACAACAATATTTACATCATACTCCATTGCATTCTTAAAGGACCTCATTCACCTCAATTATATATGAGAGAGTGAGAGGAGAATAATTCTCATGATGCATGTGGGATAAATTGGTCTAATTTTACAAAATTCCATAGGAATGTAAAACACTAGGACTTCCCAGGAGATCAGCCATCCTAGTAATATTCTATCCCAATCACACTTAACTGCGGATTTCTATGGGATCTGGTGCATTAATACTATAGGCATTACATTACATTACATCACAAATGGAAATGGCATTACATTGCATTCCCCATAAAAAGGGTGAATATCATAGTTTATCAAAACCATAGGCTCATAAACATTGATTCACTGGAGAAGGTGGATGGCCAACGAGATCCAGTTAGATAAATCCTCCCCCCTTAGGAAGTAATGGTCCCCATTTCATCAAGTTCCCTCGGGAGATGGGGAAACTTTTGATGAATATGAACTTTGGTGAGTCGCTTACCTTGCTGAAGTAGTTGGCGTGCTTGTACTTGGCCTATGGAAGGATGTCATGAACCTGTTGGTGGAGGTGTTGGATCCATTCAACACATATGGTTGCATGATTTTCCTTGGTTTAAGTGTGGGAGGACTCTGTCAGTGAAGATGAAACAAGAAGAGCTATATCAATGAGGCCTAATGGTTGGAACTGAAAGCACACCTAAAAAGGGTCGTGACCAATCAGATCTATGTTGAACATATGGAAGGCTCTCATTCTATGGAAGGGAGTGTCTATATATTGGACCATTGGGTAAGGGATCACTAGGAACCAAGTCAATGGAATGAGGGACGTGGTAGTATAGAGGCACCCTCGTAGGTGAAGAAAAAATATTTTCATTCTCCTCTACAATCTTGTCGACTTTCTTTTGCTGGATATAAAGGTATTGGGTCAAGGATATAGTGGTCACAATGACCTTTTGTTCTCCTTCTGATTGGATCATGAAGAGGGAAAAAATTGTGGTCTGAGAGATTACTTTGTGGCATTGTTTTGCCGAGATCAATGAAGTGGCAGTAGTCAGAGCTACCTCTGGTACCCTGTAGATCTAACCTCATAGAGTAACAATGATACTATGGGGCTGAGATGCATAGATAGCGTGATGTATCCACATATATGGTTGTTTTAAAAGAACATCATAAACTTCAAGTGGGGAAACATCACATAATACCTCATCCTTGAAGGGATTGATGCCATAGTTTTAGGAAATTAAACACTTCCATTATAAACCTAGCAGAATAGAGGGAGAAAGATTTAATCAAGAAAGTGAATGACAAAGCAAACACATATTACATAGAGATTTTACCCCGGAAACCCAAACAGGAAAACCAACATTATTTGAGCGTCTTCCTCTCTTGTTGTCGTATTCATTCAGAATAAAATGTTACATGCCTAACCTTGGTCTACACCTAAGACACAATCAACATCATACCTTCTTTCTTTACACTAGGACAACCCTATAGCCAATCTGTCTTACATCTACATGACCAATAACCTTCTACTAAGAAATTAGTATCAAGATCATTACAACATATAATGGTTTCATTATTATAATATGATTACAACATGCATTATTTATAGGCTTTACAGTAGACAAATCCCTAAATAAAGGCACCCAAAAATGGTTACAGATCCACGCAAATCATTGGTTACAAATCCCACGTATCTCAGGATTCTGTTAAATTCAACTTCAAGTCAGTTTACCAGTCGCCCTCCATTCAGTATTCAATTGGTTGCCACATGACTACCTGTCGACCTCTTGTTGGTCGACCTCTTCAACTTGTTTTCGATCACTTTGACTTCGACTTGGCCTAGTCGAACACTTCGACCTCGACTTTCTCTTCCATTTGATCCACCTCGACTAGACTTTCACTGCAAAGAATATAACAACCCAACATTCTCCCACTTGTTGTCTTCTTTGCTGAAACTGGGAGATTCCTAAATTTCCGTTCACAAACCTAGGGCATCAATGCCCATTACCTCTCTACACTAAGAGGACTTCACAACACTCACATACTTGGTCAAGGAGTCTTCTATGTTTTTCAACATGTCTACTTTCTCCAACAACACCTTATTTCTTTCCACCATGTCTCTTATGAAATGGTATGGTACATCAATATGCTCTGTTTTGGAATGAGAAGCTGGGTCTTTTCTAGAAATATTGCACTTTGACTGTTACAACTTATCTTCATAACTCTTTTCTCAAACCCGATTTCTGAACATAGTCGTTGTAGCCATATTGATTCTTTGCTTCCTTGAGTGGCTGCCATGTATTTAGCTTTAGTTTTTGACAAAGATACAACCTCATGTTGCTTACTCATCCAACTGATTGCTCCATCGAACATCTTGAACACATATCCATTGGTCGACCTTCCTCGATCCATATCTCCAACCTAGTATGCATCTACGAATCCATGTACATACATTTCACTGTCACCTCCAGGTCTTGCTTGGTAGCATATAACATAGTATTTTGTGCCACACAAATACCTAAATACTCTTTTGACAGTTGTCCATTGCTCCTTTTCAGGTGTTGACATGTATCTACTTAACACTCCCACTACATGGGTAATGTTTGGTCAAGTTCATACCATCACATACATTAGAATACCAACAACACTTGCATAGGGAACACATGCCATATCCTCTATTTATTCCTATGTCTTTGGAAACTGTTCAACAATTATCCTTGCTCCCACAAGAATTGACACCTTCATAGGTTTGCAATCATGCATGTTGAAACGTTTCAAAACTATTTCAAGATACTTCTTCTGGTTCAACCAAAGATTTCTAGTTGCTCAATCTCTCTTGATCTCCATTTCCAAAGCAAAGTTCGTTGCACCAAGATCCTTCATGAAGAACTTGGAGGATAGTTGTTTTTTCACCTCCTTTATTGCATCCATTTTCTTTCCGAGCAACATGTTGTCGACATACTACATATATGAAACACCCACCTTCTTTATTGGAATATATGCAGTGATCAACTTTTCTTCTCACAAATAGAAAACCAAGGATGTATGTGTCAAACTTTTGATACCACATCCTTGGTGATTGATTTAGATGATAAAGGGATTTTTTCAATTTGCACACCAAATATTTATTTACCTTTACTATAAATCCTTCGGGTTGTTTCATGTAGATTTCTTCTTCCAAGTTCCCATGCAGGAACATTGTCTTCACATCCATCTATTCTATTTCCAGGCCAAATGTAACAGCCAGAGACATTAATACTCTAATGGAAGTTAATTTTGTAACAGGGGAAAAAATCTCACCGAAGTCGAATCCTTCAACTTGGGAATATCCTTTCGCTACCAGTTGAGCTTTGAATTTCTCTACTTGGCCTGTTGCATTCATATTTTTCTTGAACACCCAGTTTCTACCTAGAAGATTTCTTCCATTAGGTAATTTGACTAAATCCCATGTCTCATTCTTGTGCAAGGATTTCATCTTGTTAATCATGGTATCCTTCCAGAGTTATCCTCTACTAAGTCTACTTTCTCCTCGACCTATTTGGGATCCTAGTTAGTGGAAATTAACACAAATGTGGAACAAAAGTTGAGTGGGCTATACCTTTCGACTAGTTTTCTTACTCGTTCCGACCTCCTTCCAATTGGGGTTGGTTGTTCCACCTCTTCATCTAATTCAGTTGACTCATCTCAATCAATGTATTCTTCGTTCCTTAGTTCAAACCTCACCTTCTCTGGGTTATTATTTGTTTGAACCATCACTTTAGACTCGAACTTCCTTTCGAATTATCTAAAGACCACATCTCGAATATACACTATTTTCCTTGATGTAAGAGCCCAAAGCTTATATCATTTCATTCCTTATTTGTATCCAATGAAAATACATTTGACTGCTTTCTTTTCTATATTGCTCCTCTTTTCCTTCAGAATATGCACAAATGCATCATAGCCAAATACTTTGAGATGTGAGACTGAATGCTTTTTACCAGACCATAGCTCATGTGGATTCGTGTCAACCAACGTTGACAAAGGAGACATATTCACCATACATTTTTCAGTGTCGACTGCCTCTTCCCATAATTCTTGTGTGATCCCAACACCATTGAGCATGGTTCTTTGTTTGTCCATCAACATTCTATTCATTCTCTCGTAAACTCCATTTTGTTGTGGGGTATATGGTGTGTTGTTTTGGCGTGCTATGTCGCACTCCTTGCAGAACTATTCAAAATACTTTCCATAGAATTCACCACCATTGTCAGTTCTCAACATCTTGATCTTCTTATCTGTTTGGTTTTCCACAAGAGACTTAAACTCTTTGAATTTAACAAAAACCTTTGATTTCTTCCCCAATAAATATATCCATGTCTTCCTGAAAAAATCATCTATGAAGGAGACATAATACAGGGATCCACCAAGTGAAGACACTGAAATAGGACCAAACACATCATTATGAACCAATTCTAGAATCCCCTTTTCCCTTGTCGCTCCAAATGGGAACCTCCCGATACTTTGTTTTCCATATATACAATGTTCACAAAAATCAACTACTAAATTACATTTAGGAAAATATTAGACCATACCTTTATTATGCATAGTTCGAAGTCCTTTTTCTCCAATGTTTCCCATCCTCTCATGCCATAGCATGGTCAGGTTGACTTGATGAAAACTTTTTGAGTCAGTTTGAATCGATTCAACTCGAGTTTAGTTGAGTCGAGTCGAAGTCGAGTCGACTTTAGGAACAACGATGTTGTTGCATCCAGTCGAGTTGACATTCCTTAATAACTTGTGTAGACTTTGAATCCGAACTCCTTTCATTAAGACCATCGCACCTCTGCCCATCTTTCACTTATCCTTCTAAAATAGTGTATGCACACCTGCATCACTCATCTTACTGACACATATCAAGTTTCTTTCCAAACCTAGAATATGTATCACACCTGGCAGGGTTCTACTTGTCCCTTGTTGCAACATAAGTCGAACTCTTCCTCGTCTGACAATATTTTTTGTCAAGTCGTTCCCCAAGAACACATATCCTTCATATCATTCATATTTGCAGAACCATTCTCTACGTGGTTTCATATGATAGGATGTTCCTAGGTCGATAAACCAAATATATTGATTTTACTGTGTACTGGTCGATGCCAAATACACATCACCTCCCTTATCTGGAGTCATCTTTCTCTCAGTTGATTTATTCTCATCAAGTCATGTACTGACTTTTTTTGCCTTTGTCTTGTAGTCACTTTTGTAATGCCCAACATTACCACATTTTCGGCATCTTCTCTTCGACTGAACTGGGGATTTAAACTTACTCTTCGACTTAGAATTTCTACCAGAGAATTTTCCTTTATCTTTGTCAATCGATCGACCTTTCACCACTAATGCATCTTTGGTCGATCCTTCCATGTTCTTCCTTCCCATTTTTCAGATAGTAGATATGCAACCATGTCTTCTAGCACTAATGTAGTCGAATTTCTCCCTATAACCACAATGAAGCTATCCCAAGAGTCTGGCAAATAAAATAATAAGCTAATACATTTCTCCTCCTCAATGATTTTAATATCCATATCAGATAATTGGATTATTGTGGTATTAAACAAATTCAAATGCTCAGTTAATGAACTGCCCTGACTCATCCTGAGAAGATATAATTTCTTTCTAAGGAACAACTTATTTACCAGGGATTTCGACTAGTACAAACTTCCCAACTTGTCCCATAGTTTCTTTGTTGAGTCTTCACCTGAGACATTCTGCAACATCGAATCTGCAAGACATATTCAGATCATACTTCTTTCCCTTCTCTTGTGTTTCTCCCATTATTCCCTTGACATACCATCTAGAATGGTACCTGGACAAATTGCTTCCCATTTTTCTCGATCTACAAGGAAATCTTCAATTTTAAGCTTCCAAAGCTCAAAATTCTGGCCATTGAATATTTTGATCTCTATTCTCGAGCTACTCACCATTCTTTAAGAACAATCTTTAAATATCTCCAACTTAAGACTCTTACTAAACCTATGATTTTTCTCAGATCCAAGGTTTCTAAGCCAAGCTCTGAAACCACATGTTAGGAAATTAATCACTTCCATGATAAACCTAGCAGAAGAGAGGAATAATGATTTAATCAAGACAATAAATGATAAAGAAAACACACAGTACACAAAGATTTTACCCTGAAAAACCAAATAGGAAAAATTGCATTCTTTGAGTGTCTTTCTCTCTTGTTATCTTATTCATTCAGAATAAAAGGTTACATGCCTAGCCTTGGTCTACACCTAAGACACAATCAACATCATACCTTCTTTCTTTATACAAGGACAACCTTGTAGCCAATTCAATTTACATCTACATGATCGATAACCTTCTGCTAAGAAATTAGCATCAAGATCATTACAACATATAATGGTTTCATTATTATAATATGATTAGAACATGCCTTACTTATAGGATTTACAGTAGGAAAAACCCTAAAGAAATGCACCCAAAAACGGTTACAGATCCATGCAGATCATTGACTACAAATATCATGAATCTCGAGGTTTTGTTATAGTCAACTTCAAGTCGGTTTACCATTTGACCTCCATTCGGTATTTAGTCAGTTGCCACATGATCGCATGTCAACCTCTTGTTGGTTGGCCTCTTCAACTTTATTTTGATCACTTTGACTTCGACTTGGTTTGGTCGAACACTTCGACCTTGAATTTCTCTACCACTCGATCCACCTCGACTATAATTTTACTACAAAGAATATAGAACCCCAACATATATGACAACTGACACTATTAGTTGACGTGGGTGTCTCATCCCTAAATCAACCATCTGATGATGTATGGTTGGGGTGTGGCATTTTTGGAATCTTCAATATCTTAACAACCTCAGCTAATATCAGGTTCTTCTAACTCTGTTGTCAACACTAAAATCCAGTGGGGTCCCATTTAACCACATGTACAAGTGGAAGAGGCAGTCCCCCTCCTCAGGATCATCTATTTCTTATGGTTGTATTGTTTTGGTCGTGATGGTAGCAATGGGTTCTACATCGATGATCTGTTT
Source organism: Picea sitchensis (assembly GCA_010110895.2). Lineage (NCBI taxonomy): Eukaryota > Viridiplantae > Streptophyta > Pinopsida > Pinales > Pinaceae > Picea > Picea sitchensis. Next base: position 64,932 of record SNQJ01S0055476.1, read on the forward strand.
CCCTTTATTGTGCTATGAATTAGAGTATGATTCAGGTTCTGATTATTTTTCTTTGAGATTAACCACCAATGATCATTTCGACCAACATTCATCGATGTTGTGCCAAGGGATTTTATGAAGCCCACACCACTTTTCGGTGTCTTTCTTAGACTTCCCATCACCCTTCTTAGCCGGTTGCTTGAACTAATTTTCTTGAGATTAAATCTCCTTGATTTGTTCTTCATTATGTGAGTTAGGGTTTCCTTTTGTAAATACTCAGTCACCACATTGATATACACTACTTAAAAAATGCACTTCAAGAACGCTCTGATATCACTTGGTAACATACCCAGATCAACAAACAAAAACAAATATTTTCTCTATGCTTTGATTTGAAACGTACCCATTGTTCAGGTACCTCTAAATTCTCCCTCTTGGGCTAATCTAAAATTATGATACCAATTAATTAATGAAGAAGCATGAGAGAAATACAATAACAACACATGTAATAATCAATATTCATGCTATAATGTAAAAGAAATGAACAATATTCCATGCACATCAATAACCAACAAGCAAACACATTACAAATACATATCTTAGAAATAATAATTAATAAACAACAGAAATAAATATACAAGCAGAGAAAACACATGACATAGAGCAATTATCTTCAACAAAATCGATCATCAACTGGCTACAAACCAAGGACGTTCCACCCAACCTTACACACTTTTGTTCCAAGTCTCAACAACATGTCACCCCTGATTCAGGGCTATGAATCCACAAGGATGGGTCTCATACCAACACCTAATTTCCCAAACTAGTCAGTAATCAAGTTCTCAAAGGTTTCTCAAACACAAAGAAAAATCCAATTTACAAGCTTTATTCCCCTTCAGCCTGCACAATCCAAAGCGAATGAACCCCCTTCACTACCACGCAGTCCCTCAGGTTGTCCACCTCTTTCTAGGGCTCCAATGCTTCTAGTCAAAAAATATCAATGACGAGATTGTCAAGATTCATAGTTGTGAACAAGGTTTATCAACATGCCAATGCATCCAGGCATACCTGCATCAAATCATGGCTGGGATAAACTAGTAATTCCTACATCCTTTCAACCATGGTTGCTTACATTCAACAATTTTTTTTCCTTTTCCATGCAAATGCAAGAATGAGCAAGAAGAGTGAATTAGAGAGGAATGACCCCCATAAACATTTTTATTCCCAATGAATGTCCAACCCCCAAGGAAATCAAGAACAAGGTTTAAAAATCAAAAGTGTAACGTAGTCTTCCCCCAAGAATCTCACATTACCCCCTCTTTCTCTTTAAAATACCAAGGTGGGTAAAATAAAAATAATTTAAAAATGCAAAGGCTTAGCCCCTTAGTTCCCCCCCTCTCTTGGAATCATATCCCCCTATAATTCTTTTCCTTGTCTATCTTGCATCCATCAATGTATTTTATTATTAAAATTGTTCAACGTATTACATGTCCTAGGCACTCTAACCCCTTTTAATTGTTTAGGCACTTTGACCTTCCATCAAATAAACAAATACATTATTAATTCAGGGACTTATAATTAGGGTATTACATTCTCCTCCCCCTTATTTTAGCACTATCGTCAATGCATTAAAAAAGAAGAAATCAAAATTTCAAAATTCTTCGAAAAGTCGCAGGTACTCTGCTTGCATGGCATATTCATGCTCCCAGGTAGCATCTTCAAGATCGTAGCAGGTCCATTGAACTTTTACTACTTCTATGACTCTATTTTGGAGCACTTTGACTTTTCTATCTAATATGCACACTCATTGGATCTGAAAGTCTCCTTATAGCTCCACCTAAATCAAATGTCAATCAATAACATGGTTAGGATCATGCACATTCTTTTTCATCAAAGAGACATGAAATACATTATGCACATTCATAGAAGCATGTATGCAACGCCTTATTCTATCCAATATCTCAAATGGACCACAGAATCTGGCTGCTAGCTTTGTACAACTACCCAACTTTAATGAGCTCTTATTGGGCTTCACTTTTAAAAGAACATGCTCTCCCAATTTAAGTTCTATATCTATCTTGTTCTTATCTTCATAACTCTTCTGTCTATCTTGTGTTGCCTTCAAATTCTACTTAATTGTAACCATCTAATCTTCCATATCTTTGAGCAATTTTGGCCGAAGTAGTATTATGTCTGCTAGTTTTTCCCAATACTCACTAGAGTACTACATTTTCTAGCACACAAATATTCAAATGGGCTCATCTTCAATGAATATCAATACCCATTATTATAGGAAAACTAAACCAAATGCAAGTAATCTTCCCACTTAGATGGCTTATCCATCACATACATTCTCAACATGTCTTCAACCACTTGGTTGACTCTCTCTCTCTGGCCATTTGACTGTGGATGGTATGTTGTTCTAAAGTTCATATTTGTACCAAATCCTTTAAATAATCCCCTTCATAAATTTGAAGTAAACTTTGTATCTCTATATAAGACAATTGTCTTTGGTATTCCATGCAACCTAGTAATTTCCCTCATGTAAATTTCTGCAATATTAGTTGTTGTATGAGTCATTTTTATAGGAAAAAAATGAGAATCCTTTGTGAATTTATCTACAACTACCATTATTAAATCATGTTGTCTTGTTGTCCTAGGCAACTGAGTAATAAAATCAATGGTTACCACTTCCCATTTCTTCTCTGGAATTAGCAATGATTGTAGCAAGACCATTGGGTGTCTATGCTTAACCTTCACTCTCTGACATTCCATACATCTGACAATGTAATAAGCAACATCCTTCTTCATTCCTCGCCAAAATAATGGCTTCTTACTACTGCAATTTTTTTCTGGTAACCAGGATGTCCGACATATGGAATATTATGCATTTCTTTTAATACCAAATTCCTAAGTTCTCCAGAACTAGGAACATGTTCTATTTTTATGCATAATTAATCCATCTGCCTTCATCTCACACTCTTTAATTTTTTGTTGTACACTTTCCTGCTGTAAACCTTCTTTTACCTATAAGTAATGCTTGTATGTAACAACAAAATCTATAATTTTGTGATTTAAATCTGACTGATGCATACTAATGTCTATACCATGCATAAGATGTACCCTTGTACTAAGTGCATCGACAAATTTGTTTTATTTTCCTTTGATATGCTTGATGTCAAATTTGTCTCACTTAAAAATTATAGCCATCTTGTTTGACTGACATTCAAAGTTGGTTTCTTAGAAAGATATTAATTCAAAATTCTTCCCCATTAAATAATGCCTCCACATCTTCAATGCATGAACTATGACAACAAGATCCAAATCATGTGTGGTGTAATTTCTCTCATGTTCTTTAATATTTTTTGACTCATAACTAATGACATGCCCATTTTGAGTGAGGACTCCACTAAGTCCTTCTTTGCATGCATATGTACATACCACAAAACTCTCATTTGGGTCAACAATTTTTAAAATAGGTGCACTAGTAAGTAATTCTTTTAAAAAATTACAGTTATCTTCACACTTTGTTGTCCATTANGTGAGGACTCCACTAAGTCCTTCTTTGCATGCATATGTACATACCACAAAACTCTCATTTGGGTCAACAATTTTTAAAATAGGTGCACTAGTAAGTAATTCTTTTAAAAAATTACAGTTATCTTCACACTTTGTTGTCCATTAGAATTTGGTTCCCTTCTTTTGTAAAGACGTGATGGGATGAGAAATTTTAGCGAATCCTTCTATAAACCTACTGTAGTATCCAATTTTTCCCATAAAATATATGACTTCTAAAACATTCCTTGGTGTTGGTAATCCTCTAATGGCTTCAATCTTCTTTGGATCCACTACTATGACTTGTTTTGAAATGATGTGCCCCACATAATGGATATTTAATTGGTAAAAAGAACACTTGCTTAGTTTTTCATACAATTAGTGTTCCCTTAGTATTTGCAGTACCAGGCTCAAGTGATGTTCGTGTTCTTCTTCTGATTTAGAATAGATAAGTATTTCATCCAAGAACACAATGACAAACTTATTTAGATAATTTATGAATATGCCATCCATTAAGCACATAATTACAGTTGGTGCATTGGTCAATCTAAATGGCACCACTACAAATTCATAATGTCCATACTTGGTTATAAAGGGTGTGTTATAATTTAGATTTTTGTGGTGAGAGTTTTATTTTTCGGAAATGATCGGAAGAACCACAGTATTCTCAATTGTGTGTCAACGTTTCAGATCTACAATAGGATCCATATTTAGGACATAAAAGCCTGAGGAAAATTACAAGAGAAGAACCCTAATAAATAATAAAGTGGACTGGAGGAAACCTAAAGTCGACTATGTGAAACCCTAGGTTTTAATGAAATTTTAATAATAAGCATTTAATACAAATTTTGTTTATTAATATATTAAGTGGTTTTGATTTAATTTGATGATCCTATTAATATTATTATTATTATTAATGCTTATGCTAGTTTTAGGTTAAAATAGGGTTAATTTTAATAATGGTGATATTAATATTATTATTAATATGTAATGCTAGTTTTAGGTTTAAATTACTGGTAAAAAATTCTATAGAAGATTAAGGTAAGAAATCATAAAAAAATTAATGGGTATGTTGGTATTAATTAGGTTAGTTTTAGTTATTAAGTTAGATTAATTTTTAATTTTAATAGTCTAGGGAGAAAATAGGTTAGAACCTAGTACTAGTGCAAGTTCTTGAGTCATGGGGATCAAGCTAATACTATCTTCTTTCCCAAATGAGCGGGATCCAACTATCACTAATCTCCAGACCATTGTCTATGTTTAGGTTGTCGGGATTCTTGTCTTACTAGTGTCTTCTTCCTTGATTCTTACCTGGTGGTATCATGATCTCAAGTTTATCTTTGAAAATATATTTGTTCCTCTTAGTTGATCAAAGAGGTCATCAATTATGGGTAAAGGGTATTTTTTCTTCACGGTGGATTTATTCAGTTTTCTAAATTCAATACACAACCTCAATGTTCCATCATTCCTTTTAACAAAAAGTATCGGTGCTCCCCAAGGTGAAACACTTGGGCACATGTACCATTTCTTCAACAATTCTTCCAGTTGCATTTGTAATTCTTTTAATTCTGGTGTACTCATTCTATAAGGATTTTTTGACAATAGGGTAGATTTTGATACTAAATTAATAGAAAAATATATCTTTGTCTTGGGTGGCAATCCTGATATTTCTTGGAATACGTCTTCAAACTCTTGCAATACTGAAAAATCTTAGAGACTTGGTTCTTTGGTATTTTTTGGTTCTTCCACATGAGCTGCATACAATTGACATCCTTTCCTGAAACATCTCTTCAAAAACCACTATTTTTCAATTTTTGATAAATCCACGCATAAATGGACACTGGCCCTCTCCGAAACTTTTGTAGATATCCTCTTTGAGGATAAAATCGATAAGTTTCATCTCAATATGAATTAATTTTCTCCAGTTATGGCCAAAATAAGAAAATGGCTCAAGATAGTTTCTTTTTTGAAATTGTAGGACAATCGTGCCTATTTGGCAATCTATTGATGTGAATGATGATGTGGAACTGACATGGCATCAGTCACCAGGGACTGCTTCTCTTTCTCCTCCCCTTTATATGTCTCTGTTCCACTGGACCACCAGGCGTCCCACGTCATCTTCCATACAACACTTTACAATTGAATCTATTTTGGTCCGATGCATTGGGCCAATGCACAAGTCTTTTATACAGCTCCATGCTATCTTCGGTCCAGTCCATAGGGCCACTCTGTACAAGCTTCTATCTGGCTCCCTGCCAACTTTGGTCTGGTCCACTGACTCACCGACCACTTGGTCTCTTTGCACAAGATTTTATCCAACTCCAAGTGATTTCTAGTCCGTTGAATGAGCTCTTCACTTGGGGTACTAATAGCCAAAAGTTACATCATACGCAAACCCTGTAGGGTTCCGTAACTCTTTGTGCTTCATGTACAAGTGAAAAAGGAATCGATTTTGATTATAAATCAATTGTGCGAACCCTCCCCCATGCATGTGGTATAAAGAAAAAATACAAGGCATAGATCGATGATGGAGAATCCATGCAAGGCTAGATCGATGATTGTTGAGCATTGTAATTCCGGGAGGCATAACTATCGATTCTGATGCCCAAATGAAGCAAGTGACGACTCGTTGGAAAGCTAGGTCCATGGAGAATCATTGGAATAGTTTCCATGACTAGAAAGACAATGCTAAATTGCAAAACTCTCCTCTCCGACGTTATCCCTTAGCAATTAATTAATTTCACTCTAAAGAAACTCATCCAAACTCTTATGTCTTGTCATGTAGCAAGCCCTTGAAGGCTCGATGTTGTAACCTATAGCTCTGATACCACTCTATAACGTACCCATTCAATGGGATGAGCTACACTACTTCAAAAACACACTTCAAGGACACTTTGGTCTCACTTGTTAATATACCCAATTCAACAAACCAAAAAAATGATTTTCTCTATGCTTTGATCTGAAATGTACCCACTTCCTGGGTACCTCTAAATTCACCCTCTTGGGATAATTTGAAATTCTGATACCAATTAATTAATAAATAAACATGAGAGAAATACAATAACAACACATGAAATAATCAAGATTCATGCTACACTGTAAAATAAATGAACAATATGCCATGCACAACAATAAACAACAAGTAGGCACATTATAAATACATATCTCAAAGACAATAATTAATACACAAGGGAAATACATATACAAGCAGAGAAAACACTTGACAAAGAGCACTTATCTTTCACAAAACCAATAACCGACCGGCCACAAACCAAAGACATTCCACCCAACCTTAGACATTATTGTTCCAAGACACAGCAATAGATCACCCCCGATCTAGGGCCATTAATTCACAAGGATGGGTCTTAGACCGACACTTATCTTCCCAAACCAAACAACAATCAATCTCTCACATGTTTCTCAAATACACAACAAAATCCAATTTACTAGCTCTCTTCCCCTTCATCATGCACCACCCAAAGAGAATGAACCCCCTTCATTGCCACAAAGTCCCTCAGATTGTCCACCTCTTTCTAGGCCTCCAGTGCTTTTGGTCAGGAAATATCAATGCTGGGATTATCAGGATTCACATCTATGAACAAGGGTTATCAACATGCCAATGCATACAAGCATACACACATCAAATCATGGCTGGGATACACCAATAATTCCTATATCCAGTCAACCATGGTTGCTTACATTCAACAATTCATTTTCCTTTCCCATACAAACACAAGAATGAGCAATAAGAGTGAATAAGAGAGGAATGAATCCAAAAAACGTTTCTAGTCCCAATGAATAGCCAACCCCCAAGGCAATCAATAACAAGGTTTAAAAATCAAAAGCATAACACGACCTTTCCCTCAAGAAGCTCACGTTAACCCCTTTTTCTCTCTAAAATTCCAAGGTGGGTAACATAAAAATAATTTTAAAATGTAAAGGCTTAGCCCCATAGTTTTCCCCCTCTCTCGTGGAATCATAACCTCCTATAACTCTTGTATTTTTCCATCTTATAGCCAATGATGTATTTTATTATTAACAATGTTCAAAGTGTTACATTTCCTAGGAACTCATGCCCCTTTTAATTGTTCAGGCACTTTGACCTTCCATCAAACAAAAAAAATACATTATTAATTTGGGGACTTAAAACCGGTGTATTACACCTTTTCCATGCTTATGTTGTGGCATATTTGCAAACCCAAATTCCTGCTTACTCCACTGCTTGAATTTCTGCTCAATTTTGACTGCATAATGATAAGCATCTCCTAGTGAGGAGATGTCCAAGAAATCCATCTCTGTTTGAATGTACCAGGTGTTGCTCAAAGTATTTGATACCTAACTTTGAGCGCAAGGTATGAAAGATGTTAGTGTAATCTGATACCGTCTGGTCTCTTTTTTGATGTTGAATCATCCATCTCATGTACTAGTCATGATAGTTTCCAACATGGTAGAACTCCTCCTTATGGGAATCTACACAGGTCGTCCAAGTGGGTTCTCTCCCAAATGGCATAGATTCATCCACATTGTACATCTCCCAGTAACCTTACCACCAAGCTCTAACATGGGGAAGGGCTTTAAGGAGCGTGAAGGTGATATTTTCACTCTCGAATTTTTTTGGGACATAGTAATAACCTTTTAGCATATTCAACCATTTTAGTAATAAGGACTTCCTGGGAGGTCACCCATCCCAGTATTAATCTAGCCCAAGTGTGCTTCACTGCAAAGTTCTAATGGGATTCAATGCATTAACGCTACATGCATTACATTACATTACAAATAGATATGAAATTGCATTACATTCCCCATCAAAAAGGTAAATATCATAGTTTATCAAAAACATAGACTCGTAAGTGTTGATTTAGTGGAGAATATGGATGACCATCAAGATCCACTTGGATAAGTATAGTCATGGGTATGTTAGACGATGAAAAGAATTTGTGGGAAACAAAGAAGAGGTTACCTAGACAAGGTTACCATCTTGCAAACAAATTGTGGGCATATTGACAGTGAGAGAGCGCTCCAAGAAGTTTCACGGACACCCATAGGCATGGGTAAGATTATGGTTGGGTTAGACAACAAGAGTACAAGAGTTGGGAAATCCATGAGAAAGGGAAAGATACTTAAAACACCCAATACATCCCAAGATGAAGATTACTAGTTGATATGCATAATCATTATTATCAAGATACTCTCACACAATAATAAAAACAATATGCAACAAGTCATGTTACATCCCCCCATTAAGATACAAAGAAGTCATTTAAAAATATACCCAACATACCCCATGGAATACAATGACAAATTTAACCATAAAACATAGAGGGAAAACACATTAAGGATGTATTCTTTTACCCTGGAACCCAATTGGGAAAACCAGTCGAATGGTGCTTAATATTCTTGTTTCTGCAAGTTTGCAAGTTTTTGCAATGCTCTCCTCCTCCTTGGCCAAAATTCCTTTGAGTATGAGCAAGAGTGAAAAAATAGGAAGAGCTAGGGGGTTAGGGAAGGCCAACAACCATGACTCTTCACTTCCCATTNTCTCTCCGATTTGTTTCCTTGTCATTTTTAATTATTTTACTTTAACTTTTTAGCTACATCCTTCTTTAGCTTATTCCACGTTAACTCACATTGTTTTACATGGATTTCATAATGTTGATTGATTGTGAATTTTTTTTGTAAGTACCGAGTCTTATCCACTCTTCAATCTGGATCCATTTCAGATCAATAAGGTTCCCATGTTTCATCTAGCACCTTTTACAAAGTTATGAGCATTGTAGTTTGTATATGTCATCACATAATGAGAAAAGGAGCCCATGTCATCAAAGAATGAGGAAAGGAACCTGCTGAAACAAAAGTTGGATGGTGAAAATAAGGGACTAGGTGCAAAGCCAAGAGATCCAAATTACAGTGGTCACAAATACCCCTTGTGCTTCACTAGGTGTGATCTATTTTTCCTTCTCCCATTGCCATATCTTGTAAATGGACCATTGAATCAGTTTGATAAAATATGCACTTTGACTTTATAAATCTTAAAGGATATGAAGCACTATGTCATGGAATTTATAGGGATAGAAACAACGAGGCGGTGAGGAGATGGCAAGGTGATGAGGTGGCAATGGCAAGAAGGAAAAGGTTCTAATAGCATTGTGAGAGTCACTAATGTTAAAGCCTTGCAACAACATTGCCAAAGTAGTTAGAGCAATGTGAGAGCCTCCAAAGTAACCATTAATAAATTTGTTTTTTTAATGTTTTTTTAATGTTTTTTTAATATTTTTTTAATTTTGACAACTAACCAAAAACTAAACACATATTCACATGAACAACTTTAAATCACATATATCATTTAGCAAATGAAAATTTTGATTTGTAAAATTTTATAAATATACAAATATTTACTTTTAAAAGTAAATTAAATTAATATAAAATTTAAACAAAACTTTAAATATAGTTACGAATTTAGATTAAATTAATACAAGCTCAACTTACTTTGATTGCCTAGCAAAAACTATAATAATGGCGGAGGCGGAAATAACCAAAACTTACAATTTAAGAAAACCAAAACTTACAATGGATGAAATAACCAAGATAGATTAGCGACAACAGGGGCCAACGTAGATAATTAGGATAACACCAAAAGTTGTTAAAGCAATACAACAACAGGATCATTCATAATTAGTAGAGTGGCATACGCGGAAGCGGTGGATTATGACCAACTACTGTGAAGGTAACGAGTCATCATCCATCCATTTGAACATTGGAAATTGCAATCCTCGTTCTCTATAAAAAAGAACATTGTTTTGTGGCCAACATTATCTCGCCGCCCATTACATTGTATTGTTTAAAAAATGGAATCTCCCCACCGCATTCATTTAAATAAACATTATCTTCATGTCTCAGCGATTTGTCAAATGCATTCAAAAACACTGGCCGCTTTCCACTTTTAAAACCAACTACTTAAACATAATAATAATTAATGGTTTTACTTTTAAGATTTATATACAATCAAATAAAGAGAGGCGGATGACAGCTTGTTTTTCACTTCCAAGGTTCAATTCTCGGACACATTTGTAATTCGATGTGCCCTTATTTGTCGCTCTCACTCCACGCCTTTTTTTTACACGTATTCCTGAATAGTAGGGCTTATAACAGACATGGGAAACTAATTTGCCTATAACGACAATATAATTTGGACCAAAAAACATTGGGGTGTAGAGTATAACCAATCAATCATGCACCCCCTTCATCGCATATGTAACATTAATTTAGGTACAACAAGCATCTAAAATACTTTACATCAACACAAAGTTTAATAATATGTTCAATATATAAGTTCATTTACTTCACATCATCAATGTCACTGTCAAAATGTTGTCTTGGATTTCCATGCTTTCCCTGTCATTTAAAATATTGTCTTGAATTTCCATGCTTTCCCTGTCATTTAAAATATTGTTTTGGATTTCCATGATTTCTTTATCATTTGTTAGAGTAGCGAATTCTAATAAAATAACTTCTCTATCATATTGAGGTAGCTAAGCTCAATATGAGTTCTTAGTTCCCAAGACTTACACATACACAATATTCACTGGAATATTTAAAATTTACCCATTAAAATTCAAATCATTCCTCCTTCCTTGTAATTGAATGAACCAAGTTTTAGCCCATGGAAAAATGTTCCCATGCCATGTAAAAGGGATACCAAAAAACAAAATGTTAATCCCCTTCATGGGACCACTCATTCAACTATGAGCCCTTTTAATACAATTACCAAAGCCATTAAATCAAAATAATACTTTGGCTTTTATCAGTTCATGGTGATTACACTTGCAAAGGATAAGGTATTCACTTGCCATGAAAATACATTATTACCTTCATTGATCATTTGTGCCCTTTTACTATGGAGTGTGGAATTCTCCATTAATTCCACCTTGCATTCGTCTTTTCATCCTTTTCAGGGAATTACACAACGACCAACGTAAAAAGACAAATACAACACTCTGCATCGTCACATCGTCTGGACTAAGAACTCATTCAGATGTAGATTCTCCACATATCAGACACAAAATGCCTTTGCAGGATGAAAATTTTCACCATTGTTTTTCTCAGAAGGGTCAATTCTACAAAACCTATACTTGGGAAGTAGGTTAATTTATTTTTCAAATGCACCATCTTGGTTATAGCATATAAATGACTATAATGCAAGGTAGACAACAACATACAACAATGTCAATCATACATGTCACCCCATCTCAAAATGTAATAAAAAATACATCAAATGCCAGAAACACGATACAAAGCTAGTAAATCCGTGGAGCATCCTCTGCAAGAGATTTCCCACCAACAAATCTCTTCACGGATGAAAAAATCGTCTTCATAGATTCCATTCGCTTTGCTATACTGTTGTGTTCTTTCGTCTTGTGGCGTCTTGTCTCTGCCTCTTGAAGGGGGCTTTATGTTCATTATGGGAAGGCATGCAAACTTAGCCTTCAACCAATTACGCCATTCAACAATATACGAAAACATTGCAATGGAGTCTCAATCACATCAAATTCACTGAAATGACATCCACACGGAGCAAAAATCTTCACACAAAAAACACACTATTCCTCTACTCTCCACATATCACACCAATTTTGCTCTGATACCATATTAAAATGGGAGAGTAGAGTAAAATACACAAAACAATATGTCAAATACACTCTCTTGAATTAATGTAAAGATGCATATAATTATAACATGATGTAATCTTCATGGTTGAGCAAATATCTCAACCTCGAAGCATTTTAGAACTCTTTGTTAGAGAGAATCTCTCTCACAACTATCTAGATCTAACCAGACACTCTACTTAGATAACCAATAATAATCACATCCAAATTATGAACACACATAATACAAATAGTTATAATATATTCTAACAATCAATGCATGGATTGCTTTTCTTCTCTGAAATAAAGGAAAGGAAGGAACGAGGAGTTCTCCCATCAAATAAAGTCTGTGTTTACAGACTCTAAGTTTTTGTTAAATACTCTTAAAGCTTATTATTATATCAAATACAGTTTTCATCGAAAATTTATTATTCAAAATTGTCAAGGTATTTACAATAGTGTTGAATAGATATCTTTCCTGTAAGCAATTTTGGATTTAAAAAAAAAAATCCCGAACTCAATAAATTTCTAGGCAACTTATACACATTTAAAGCACATTCCCGTTAATATTTTAGCAATTAAGGTGTCCATAGATTTGAACCTCATTACTATTATTAAGAAGAAATAATAAATGAGTTCCTTTTTGGTTGGAGTGAACTCTAGCAATGTGCTCAATAAACATAATGAAACCATTACTCAATTTATTCATTAAAATTTAATATTTATTCATAAAAATTATATTATATTGAATTAAACTTATTATTTATTTGTTTCACAATTTTTTTAATTAAATTTAATTACTCCTAAGTATTTATTTATTTTTAAGTAAAAAAGGATGGGACCTGTTATATTAGCATAAGCAAAATACAGTAGCCATTTGTGATGCCAGTTGTCTCGCCTAAACAGGAAACCGGGACAGCTGGGCATCCCTTGCCATGTGTTACCCAATTCACAAAATTAACAGTGTGTCGTCCTGCCCGAAGGAAACCAGGACTATCAGACATGAAGTTGGAACTGTATGTCATGAACTAGTTCTAAGAAAACTGAGAGCTAACTGGCCCGAAGCCTAAATTATAAAAGAAAAAGAAAATTCTAATCTTGAGCATCATTTAACCTTTGAGCCTGCGCGCTTGTCCTCGTCCTCTTGCTATCGCCATCCTACTGGAAATGCATAAGCCTATGCGCACGTTGGGCATTGCCTCTTTGGAAGAGTTCTGGAGTGAGCCGCAAAGAGCAGGTCGAGTCTCTGGTCGATTTGTGCGAGGCGAAAGATCTGATCATCCAACAGACTCCTCACCTAAAAAATGAGATTGAGGTACCCTGATTCAGTGAAGAGTGGTTGCCCCTGCGTGTGGCTATCGATTGACACCGTGGGAATGGTCTCGGCTGCTGCATGATGCGTGTGCGCCTGTTGATTGTGTACTTGTAGCGCTGCCTCCGTGGGTGGTTCAGGAGGAATCTCCCCTTCGACATAACAGGGGGGGTAAGGCTCCTCTAGGCTGGCAGCGTTGGGGCCAGGCAGAATGCTCACAGGCGGAGGCTTGTTGTCTGAACCAAATTCCGAAGGTGGGTTCCAGTTATCCGGCACTGTGAACAGAGTGTGCTCAGGGAAGCTCTCCAAGCCATCCTCCGGGATAACTTCTTCCACATACGCCATTGGAGGCGTTCGTGGTGTCGTGCTCCTTCGGATGGCTACCATTGCTATGGCCTTCTTGAATTTATTTTTCCTCTGGCGTCGTGATTTAGCCGTATACCAGGCAGCTCGCCTACGCGGCTTCCCTCTCGCTCTAGGCATGGTGGGGGTCTGGTAGATTACCAGAGTTCTTTCCAGATAGGTCGCTTTGCTCCAGAACATTAACGGGGCCACAGAGTGCTGCCTCTGTTCCAGTGGAGTGGAGGTGAATCTGCGGCTATGTTGCTATTCCAGTGGAGCGGAGGCTGCAAAGAGTGACTGGCGCTTTGCTCTGTCGACTTGGGTGATGAGGACGAGTGCTAACATGACCGCCATGACCATTAAAACCTGCTGGTTAGTGCGATGATGGTTGGTACCCTTCCCTTGCACGAAGGGGCTCATCACTTGAATGCACCTACTTGAATCCATGGCGAGTTAAAGTCGGAGGGGATGTTGGCCGGTAAATGCATTAATATCGCGTCCTGGCCTGATCCCGTGTGGCTCAATTGCGCGACGTGTCACCCCATCCGGGGAATTACTCCTAAGTATTAATATTAAGTTTAAATTAATATAAATTTAAATAATACTAACATTGTTAATTTATTTTTTCTTTCATAAAAATGATATGTACAAGTCCAAATATTTTAGATTTAATAATAAAAAAATATGTATTTAAATTTTATTAACAAAATACATAATCTAAACTTAATTTAAACTTATTATCATTATATTATTTCATGGTCCATAGAGTCATATCTACTTTATTTCATTTTCTATATATATTCATATTTATTTTAATATTTTTTTCAAAATTTTATTTTTAAAAGAAAAAACATTATTTCTATTCACATATTAAAAGAAAATTATATGTTTTGCATTGATAAATTTTAATATTACATATTAATGCACATTTCATTTTGGTCCCATTTAAAAGTAGTTCTTGATCTTCTTTTTCTTTTTTTTCCTTTCTTCTTTTTAATCTCATGCCACCCCATAGAGAAGGTTCCACAATGACTAACCACAATCCAAAAATCAGATGTCCAAGAGTTGTCAAATTTATGAATTTGCTTGATTTCCTTTGACAAAGCTTCATTTTCACCTATGATCTAAAATGGATATGAACCAAGAATGGATAAGACTCGGTGTCTGCAAGACCATTAGGAAAACTATGATGGTATGTAAACTATGTAAATGATCAACAAATGTAAATTTGAATAAGACAAAAAAAATGACAATGTGAGAGAAAGATTTAATGTAATTAAAAAAATCTAATAGGAGAGAAGGCTAAGGAATGGGAAGTGAAGAGTCATGATTGTTAGCCTTCCCTTACCCCTTAGCTCTCCCTATTTATTCATCTATTCTCATTCTCAAATGGTCTTTTTTCTTTTTGGATAAGAGAGGAAGCATGAAGAGGAAGAAAACATTGTACTAGAGATTATCGAAATCAAAAGATTGAGCCCATTCGAATATGGTTTTCCCATTTGGGTTTCTAGGGTAAACATTGTGTCCACTTTGTCATGGAATGTATTGAAATTATTGTGTGTTTATAGTATGGTTTGTGGGTTAACTTTGTGTGATGGGTTTGCTACTCTCAATTAGATTAATGGATCATAAGAAAGATTGTCAATTGTAATTGTGATAGCTTCACATGGAAATTGATTCAAGTTAATGTGCCTTTGTTTTCTTTGAGAAAGCCAGGACTTGATTCAGGTGGATATTGGTGGCCATGCACCTATTCCAGTTGGCTCTTCTTATTCATTTTTGTTCAGCATGTTCTTCTGTACTTATTTGTAATTGTGGGTTCTACACTTTTGGGGATGTCTAAAGCCCCACACATCCTCCAGGTGGATACTCGTGGCCTCTTGCCTAATCCAACTGGCTTATTTTGTATGTTTTCATGTCATCACATATTGTTGTACTTCCAGGACCGTTTTGGGGCCCTAAACGTTGTTTTTTTTTTACTCGCTATAGTAAAAATGTAGACGAAGTCAAAGTTTGATAGTGGAATCTATATTTCTCTGAAAGACCTTTCCAACGGGCTATCACATGCCTAAAACGGAGGTCGTATGCAAATGTTACGACCCAAGGAAGTTGAGGTACCAACTTACACCAACTTACCTATAGGGGCCCACATGAATTTTGGTGTTTCACCTTCTAGGGTTAGGTTTTTGGATGTCTAGGGTTTTGGAATTCATGAGTAATATCAAAAACGTCTCTGGAGCCTCATTGTAATCCATTCTTCTCAGACAGATGCACGTAGCAGCCGCATCCCTTCTCAGAGATAGCTACCAACATTCGAGCAAGTGTTTCAGTTTTGAAGTTTTACAGTTTTAGCCTATTTCATTATTCAATAGAAGATATTGTTCACTGGATATCTGCGTTATTCTTGATATCTCTGTGTTTATTGTATTCAGTCTTTTAATCAGTTCATTCTTCTCCTAAATCCATATCAGTGGTATCAGAGCAGTTTGCTCTTCATTTGTTTTTCTTCATGAATGTCCCCAACAAGATCTGGATAGAAGATCTAAGTAGAAGAAGTCGGGACTCAAACCAATCAAGCCATTACAAGATCAGTCGCGCTGAGCCCGACAACAACCCATGGGGGATGGAAATAAAGATGATGGAGTAGGAGATCCTATTAAAATTTTCCTCAAGGAATCCCTTGCATGACAAAGGAACGAAATGATGGACAAATTCGTGCAGATCCTTCGACGACTATCCACAAGAGAAGCATCTTCATCAATTGGCCATGCAACCCCCTTCAAGGTACAAGTAAATTTTGATGTTCCATTATTTGAAGGATTGATAGATGCATATGCTGTAGATAAATGGTTGAATCTGCTCGAAGGGTATTTTTCGGTCCGCAATTTTTTCGATATGGAAAAGATCACTTTTTCACTCCTCAAGGTCGTTCCCCATGTTAAAGACTGGTGGCATACTTACTCTGAGCAAAGGGTTGTGGAGGAATCTACAATATTTGTGGTGGCCCCTACATGGGATTCCTTCCGGGACGCCATTAAAGACCAATACTACCCTATTGGAAGCTACAAGGACCAGTACACCAGGTGGACCACCCTACATCAAGAAAGGGACCAGACAGTACCAGATTTGACCAATATTTTCCATACCCTATGTACCAAATTGGGTATCAAAGACTTTGAGCGTCATCTGGTGCTCAAATACCGTGGTTGTTTCCATAGATACATTCAAACATAAATAGAGTTTATGGGCATCGCCTCATTGGGCATGACTTATAGATATGTTGTCAAGATCGAGCATAAATTTAAGAAGAAAAGGAGAGAGTTTGGATCTGCAAACCCCTCATAGTCGAAGCAAGTCAAAGGCAACCCCAACCCACACAGTAAGTGACCAAGTCGAGATGGTCGCCCGTAGGACAACTAGTCCAAGCCACAACACAAGAAGAGAAATGAAAAGACAAAGAAGGACACAGAAAAATGGTGTGAGTACCATAAAATCCCTTGGCACAACACCAAAGAATGTTGCTACAAGAAGTCCCTCATTATTGAACTGAAGGCTTCTGAGTCAAGGTTGATTATGATTCTGAATCAAATCTTAAAGGAGGAAAGTGAATTATCGATGTTGAACCCAGTGCCATTGTTGCTACCACCAAATTTCAGCCAAGCGAACCAGAAGAACCAGAGGAAGGGGAACACCTCTTTCACTCTCAGATGTGGGTAAAGGGGGATCCACTTCATTTCATTGTCGATAGAGGTAGTCATAAGAAACTGATTTCAATAGAGGTCGTCAAGCGGCTAGACCTGCCAATGAAACCGCACCCGCAACCCTACACCATCAGTTGTCTTCACCAAGGAAGAGATCTTTGTGTCAGCCAACAGTGTCGTTTTCCCTACGGCATCAAGCCTTTCAAAGATGAGGTATTGTGTGATATTGCTCCCCTTGAAGTTTGTGATGTTCTTTTAGGGAAACCATATTTGTGGAAGAGTCATGTTGTGTATGAGTCTAGACCCCGTAGTGTTATTATTACTTTGGGTAGAAAATTGTACATGATACTAGAGGTAGCGCCGCCTACTGCTATTTCTTTAATCTCTGCTAAGAAATGCAGTAAGGTCATCTCACATACCAAGAAGTTCATCTTATTTTTTATCCGTTCTCACAATAAGCAGAAGGTCATCGCCAAACCTGTGGCCTCTACACAGAGCCTCTCTTTGCAACAGAAGCAAGTGGATAGGATCGTGGAAGAATACAGATACATCTTCTCCTCACCTACAGGGGTACAGACACACTACCAAGTCAAGAATCCAATTGATATGACCCCCGACACACCTCTACCCAATGGACCAGTCTATTGTCGTTCGTTGATGGAAAAATATGAAATCAGACAACATATCCAAGAGTTGCTTCAAAAGGGGGCACATCATACCTATCTCCTCCCCTTGTGAAACCCGATTGTACTGATGCAAAAGAAGGACGAGATGTGGCGACTTTGCATTGATTACAGAGCCTTAAACAAAATCACATTCATGAACCGATACCCCATTCCCAAGACTGATGACCTTCTTGACCAACTCAAGGGGGGAAATTTCTTCAGCAAGATTGACTTAAAGTCTGGCTACCACCAGGTTCCCATCGAGCCAACTGATGTAAGGAAGACAACCTTCAAATCTAAAGAACGTATCTTCGAATGGCTAGTCATGCTCTTTGGCTTAACAAATGCACCAACCACTTTCATGAGGTTGATGGATGATGTATTGAGACCCTTCACCAACTCCTTTGTGGTGGTATATTTGGATGACATCCTCATCTTTAGCAGGACGTGGGAGGAGCACATGTGGCATATTCAGTAGGTTTTGAGCACTCTGCGACAACACAAGCTATATGCCAACTTGGAAAAATGCTCTTTTGGCATGAATAGGTTCGAATACTTGGGATACATTGTTGATGAGCATGGGTTACATGTTGATCCAGCTAAGATCCAAGTCATCAGTGACTGGCTAGCCCCAACCAAACTGACCAATCTTCATAGCTTCTTGGGACTAGACAACTTCTACCGACGGTTCGTGTTGGGATTCTCCCATATTGCATGGGCCCTCAACCAGGTGACCAAGGGTGGTGATAGGGCCAAGTTAGTGTGGGGGAAGGAGAAGAAATGAGCATTCAATGATTTGAAGCATCGCTTGTGCTCAACTCCAGTACTCTCCTTTCCCGATCTGCAACAACCGTTCGAGATTGAGACCGATGCATCTGACTATGATGTGGGCACAGTTCTCACTCAACATGGGCATCCGGTGGCATACCATAGTGAGACACTCTCCGACACTGTCTGAAAATACCCCACCTATGACAAGGAAATGTATTCCATTGTACAAGCCTGTCGTCAATGGAAACATTACANTCATGAGGTTGATGGATGATGTATTGAGACCCTTCACCAACTCCTTTGTGGTGGTATATTTGGATGACATCCTCATCTTTAGCAGGACGTGGGAGGAGCACATGTGGCATATTCAGTAGGTTTTGAGCACTCTGCGACAACACAAGCTATATGCCAACTTGGAAAAATGCTCTTTTGGCATGAATAGGTTCGAATACTTGGGATACATTGTTGATGAGCATGGGTTACATGTTGATCCAGCTAAGATCCAAGTCATCAGTGACTGGCTAGCCCCAACCAAACTGACCAATCTTCATAGCTTCTTGGGACTAGACAACTTCTACCGACGGTTCGTGTTGGGATTCTCCCATATTGCATGGGCCCTCAACCAGGTGACCAAGGGTGGTGATAGGGCCAAGTTAGTGTGGGGGAAGGAGAAGAAATGAGCATTCAATGATTTGAAGCATCGCTTGTGCTCAACTCCAGTACTCTCCTTTCCCGATCTGCAACAACCGTTCGAGATTGAGACCGATGCATCTGACTATGATGTGGGCACAGTTCTCACTCAACATGGGCATCCGGTGGCATACCATAGTGAGACACTCTCCGACACTGTCTGAAAATACCCCACCTATGACAAGGAAATGTATTCCATTGTACAAGCCTGTCGTCAATGGAAACATTACATTCTGGGAAAAGAGATGATCATACACACTGATCACAAGCCTTTGCAGTTCATACGGACACAGGTGAAATTGAAGAACGGTCGCCATCAGAAGTGGTCCACCTAACCGCAACGGTTCCATCTCAACATCAAGTATAATATAGGTATCTCAAATCATGTCACTTACTTCCTCAGTCGCCCTCCTGTGGTTGCACTCACAACTGTGCTCCATTCCTGTGGACATGAAGCATCTGAGTAGCCCCAACTTTATCAACAAGATCCGAACTTCGCCACCACCTATCATCTCTTAGGTACATGCGCAACTCTCACCGATTTTCACATTCAAGACGGACTCTTATGCCACCTGGGCCATCTCTGTGTTCCTACAAGCGAGTGTGCAAAGCCGATTTGGGAACCCACTACAGTCGGGTGGCAGGACATTTTGGCATGGAGAAAATTGTGGTCATTCTTCAGAAACATTTTTATTGGCCAAAACATCGATAAGACGTCAACAAGTATATCAGATCTTGCATTGCCTATGCCATTTCCAAGCCAACCATCAAGAAGAAAGGCTTATACACCCCTCTTCATATTCCCGATAAGCCTTGGGAATCCATCTCAATGTATTACATGTATGGCTTTCCATCCACCAAGCAAGGAAATGATTGTGTATTTGTGGTCGTTGATCGGTTTTCGAAGATGGCCATCCTCACAGCCTGCAACAAGAATATCACAACGGAAGATACTGCCAAGCTCTTCTTCGAATGAGTGTGGGTCCACTTTAAGATACCACATACCATCATCTCTGACCGGGACAACAGGTTCCTTAGCACATTTTGGTCAAGTCTCTGGTCTCTGTTGGACACCAAGCTCACAAAATCCATTTCTTTCCTCCCCAAAACTGATGACCAAACATAGGTCATGAATCAGATGATTGTGCACATCTCGCGCATGTACAATTCTAAGAATCCACATACATGGGACGAGAGTCTCCCTTATGTTCAACACAGTTACAATAGGGCTCTCCATAGCTCCACCATCCATAGCCCATTTCAGGTGGGTCTGGGATTCCAACCCTTGGGACCCATTGATGTTGCACTTATTCTTTCCACCATATAGATAGACTCTTCCCATGACCAGTCTACGATCGACAAAGCCACCAGATTCATTGAGAGGATTAAACACATCCACCAACAGGTCCAGGAGATTTTGTAGAAATCCAATGCTAAGGACAAGCAGTGCCATGATCAACATAGGGTACCACACTAGTTTCAGGTTGGCGACAAAGTTTGTTTACATTTGTAGAAGGAGCGTCTCACGGGGCCCCATCAAAAGCTTCACCCACTTCTTTATGGGCCTTACGCTATCACCAAGGTTGTGGGTAGCAATGCTTTTGAGCTCAACACTCCACCCTTCCTTGGCCTGCATCCAATGTTCAATGTGGACCTCCTTTGGCCATATTTTCCACCATTATTGGACACCTTAGATGATCCAAAAATAGATCTAGGAGCCAAGATGGGTCCAAGGAGGCCTAAAAATAAAAGTGCTCAAAACTCTTCAAAACGAACTTGTGCACATGCCTTGTCGATAGGAACCCAACGCAACTTGAACGGGCTCAAACAGACACTTTATGCGAAAGATATCGCAGTCTGTTCGTTTTGTCAAACATGCAAAATTTGATGACTGTGCAGTCTGTACAGTGCTGACGTGATAGTTGACTGTACAGGCCGTACAGGTGACATGTCAGTGATGCGTTGGCACTGATTGGGAAGTTGATGGTCGACAGGTAGATGAGTTATATTGTGACACGTGGCACCACTGCAAGGGTGACACATGGCACGTCCGTATGACTAACGTGGCAGGTCCATACTGCCATACGACACATGGTAGCTGACTGGATTGTCAGGATGACGTGGCCGGTACATTGGAATTGACTGGGCAGGTGCAGGTGGACGAATTTGAGTTTGACACTTGGTGTTTATTTGGGAAAATAATGTTGTGCCACGTGGCCCAGCCATGGGCTGCCACCTGGCACCCCTCCATTGGTTGTTGTGGTAAAAGTTATATGACTCCTGGGGAGTCAAACCCATGACCTTTGGTCCAGGCGGAAGAATCTCGGTAGGGCCAGGCTATCAGCCCGCCCATGGTGTCACTTATAAACTATAGTCTGCAAGTTTTATTTAAGCTTGAAGGGTTGTTCGATGGGCTGATTAAAGGGGCTGGGGCCTAGCCCCAACCCCCAACGCGTAGCATGGGACCTCTTCCATATAACCCTGGAGCTAAACCGTTGGTGCAGACATTAATATGGAGGGTCAACCCTCGTCGCGGTCACATGTACCACTACCATATGACCACACCTCGAAACTGATAGCGTAGATATTTGTGGATTAGCGTCGGTTGGGCGGGCTAGCCCGTTGACCAAGGTGCATGACTAGTGGCTTGAAAACAAGGGGCTACAACGGATTTTAGGGTGCGTAGAGCTTAAGCATGCGATCATATGGCCATGCAATGTAACCAAGAGCCGAATGGTAAGGGGGCCAGCGCGCCAGGTCTTAGCCTAGGGCCATATGGAAACTCCCCATATGCCCAAGAGCACGGAGTAAGGTGGTTTCACCCTTAATTATTTTCCAAAGTGGGTCTTTCCACTATATTATATGATTTTTATGGATTTTTTCAGCAGTTTTTGGAGATTTAATCCATTTTTGGAGGATCTTGGGCCCTTTTTGAGGCCAGAGCTTGGGGGGAAGTTGGGAGTTTGTTGCCAACTTCAAGCCTATATAAACCAGGGGTTCTTGAAGCCTTAGGGAGATGTTCAGATCAGAAAAATGTTGATGAATTGTTGAGGCAAAGCCATTTTTATGCAGGGAATCCATTAAGGAGAGCACCTTTGCGGTCCATTTCTAGGAGCTTCGTTCATCCATTTTCAGTGTCGTCAGTTTTGATGGGTTCTTGAGATATATAAGAACAAAAATAACTCATTTTTGTAACCCATTGGAACTTTTATGATGTACATTTGAAGCTTTGAACATAAATACGAAATCCTCACCCACTGAGATGAAGGCCCAGAGACGTAGGTGAGATTGTTGAACTCTGTTATCACTTTGGTGTTTATGGTTTGTTTTTCTTCATGCTTATTTCCAGATCTGTATATTTCTATATGGCTTCCAGGTTGAATCTTTAATTCTTCCTCTTTCATTAAATTCCTAAATGATAAAATAACTCATGCAAAATAACTCAACCATTGTCGTTAAAAGATCTTTTCAGATCATTAGAGATCGCAGAACAGCTGACACCAACAGAGTGTTAGAATATAGAAGATTGTGTGCTCATTTTACCATTGACAATACCCTTGTCACCCAACCATAGGTCGAAGCCACCCTCCGAGCACCTTAACCTTGATTGAGAATTACTCTGGAAGCAAACCCTAGGCTAGATAGCCAAACAAGGTGTAGTGCATCTTCCTCTAAGGATAGCACACCAACAATAGTTGATCAGATAGTCCAAACCCTAGTTAAGAGATAGTCCAAGCCAACACTAAAAACTGGTTGTTGTAGCAGCTGCACCTGCAGCTCTCCTCCACACGTGTGCACCAAACTGGGAACTGCAGTGCGCACCAGTTGCTACTTCTGCAATTCTAAGATGTGTCAAATGAGAACTGGCACCCTGTATTTATTGTGGTTCTGCCAGATTTGTTGGGGCCGAATTCTCCTTCTGGGTACATGTTTGTTTAGTTTATTATTATTATTTCTGGCTGACATCTTCTCTTGGAGGCTAATAACCTAATATAAATTATCTTCTTGAGCCGACAAGACTTCTAGGGTTATTAGCCAACTCATTAGGGTTTTCTCTTGCT
>SNQJ01S0055477.1:27981-59242 GCA_010110895.2 Picea sitchensis
TAACAAAAAATTGACTCTTTATCCCATGCTTACTATAGAAGTCCATAAATTACATTGAGGTAAAATCTCCTCCATTGTCCGATCTCAAACATTTTATTTTCAAATCTATTTCATTTTCAACCATATCCTTGTACATTTTGAAGTACTCAGATGCCTCTAACGTCTTCCTGACAAAAAAAACTGCATTCATTCTTTTATATTCATCAACTAATAGCATAAAGTACTACTCACCTTTCAATACCTTTGTTCTAGTCAGTCCAACTAGATTAGTATGCACAATTTCCAACGGTCTTGTTGTGGAGTATTCCTTTGATTTGAACTTGGTCTTTGTTTTCTTTCCTAGTTGAGATTGCTTTCATAATGTATTTGTTGGCTTCATGACATGGGGAATTTATCTGACTAGTTCCTTTCTATTGACCTTGACAAGATTATCAAAATTTATGTGACCATTCATATGTTCCATAACCAAACTTCATCTTCCTTTCATGAAAAACACTTTTCCTTTCAAATTTCACTTAGTATGTATATGTTGCTTGGAGTTCTCATAGTTGTCTCCACCACTCTGCCTGAATCTTCTTTTCTTATTTCTCATTTCTATGAATCAAACAAAAGTTTGTGACCTTGGTCACACATTTGACTTCCACTCAGAAGATTGTGTTTTATATCTTCCACTAGTAGAACATTTTCTTCCTTGGCATCCTTACTTCCAATCTTGACTGTGCCTCTTCCAATGATTCTGGCTAAGTTTTCATTTCCAAAAGAGAATGATCCTTCTCTTTTATTTTTCAAAGTTAGAAACATTTCCTTATCACCTCTCATGTGCTTTGAACAACCATTGTCAACATACCATCCACGTTTCTTGTGTTGAGCTTGTAGAGAAAGTGTACATTCTTCATTTTGTACTGATTCCGATTTCTTACCCATATTCTTTGTGATTCATGTTTGTGATTGTTGTTATTCTATTGTGATTCTCTTGGAGGAAATGTCATTGTACAATGTTTGGCCATGTGTCCAAAGTTATTTAACTTGTAGAATTACAATTTGGTACTCAAGGATTCAAACATGTTGAAGCTTCTGCTATGGATTTCATTAGGCCTTCTTGGATAAGCATTTATTGTATAGCCTTCATGGTTGTTTTTGTTTTTGTTGTTGGCTATGAAATTCACATCTTTGTGCCCAAAATTGTTACATGAATAACATAATCCAATAAAAATTGTTTGATACATGGGACCTGGATATCTTCTTAACGATGTTKCTTTTCTTAATCCTTCTTCTTCTTGTGATATTTTTACTTGTGATTGTTGTTGATTAGGAACTCTGAATATTCTTGGAGGTGGAGTATATATGTGRTATTCCTTTTGAAACTTCTTGTATTCTTCCTTCTCATTATATCCTCTAACTGTCTCTGCCTAGCCTCTTTGCTTTGTTTCATGATCTGTTGTTTTGGATATTGATCCCTTTTCTATCTAGTTGTATCCTAGTTCGGACTTGTTATGATGTGTCCTTTGACTGCTAATAATCTCATCCAAAACTTTAGAGTTGTTCTACATGTTTTTCTTCTAAAGGTATTTTCTCAATATAACAATTTGTGCTTCCAAACTTCCAATGATCCTGTCTCTTTCTTCTAACTGTTCTTTATGTGATTTTTCAGTTCTCTTATCTTATTCTATTGGGATTTTTAGTTTAGTGATCATCTTCTCTAGTTATTCGGAGTGGTAATTTTGAGTTCCCTCGTTTTTTTTAGTTTTGCCTATAATGACTTGTTTTTCTTCTTTTCCATTTTTATAACTTCTATGGCACTCAACAATTCTTTTATGTAATCAAATTATTCCTCTTCATATACTTCTTCAGTTCCTTCTTCATCGGAGTCTTCTATTTCCATGAATAATACCCTTTATGTATCACTATCATTGACTTCATCTTCATCTGATGAGGAACCATCTTCTTTGGTGCAAAGGATTTTATTGAAAAATTTCTTTTTGGTTATTTTTCCTTTGTATATTTGTTTCCTCTTAGAGTCATCTTCTTCATTTATTTTCTTTTTCTTATGGGGACATTTATTATAAAAATTACTAATACAATCAAAATTAAAGAAAATCAACGGAAGCTTACCTTTTTTATTTTCTAGTTCCCTTTTTCATCCTTCTAACAAAGTTGGCCACTTCTTTATCATCTTCCGAGATATCACTACCACTACCATATAAATTTGTATTTTGCTTGTCCTGTTGCTTTGTCTTCTTAGATTATTTGAATGTCGATTCATTTGTAAATGGATTGTCTTGCTCGGTTCTCATATCATAAGATGTGAGTGCCCCATGCAATGCATCCATGGTCAGTGTAGCTATATCCTCTCTCTCTTCTAGTGTTGAATTATTTGAATAAAATCTCATTTCTAGGGATCTCAATACGTTTTTGACAATGACCTGTTCATATACCTCATCTCCCAGACCTTTGATATTGTTTACTACTTCATCAAATCGTATAAAGTAGGTTTCAATGTCTTCATCTTCATTCATCTTCAATTTTTCGAACTTTGCTCTGAAAATTTGAAGTTTAGCTTCCTTGACTTTCTCATATCATTCGTATATATTCTTTAGTTTGACCCAAATGTCTTTTGTGGAATCACAATGCATAAATTTGGTGTATATTGATTTAGTCAAACTATTCAAGAGTGCACTTGTGGCTCTTGAATTATTTTTTTCAAATTTCTTTCCATGTTTATTTGTTGGGGGAATGGTTGGTTCTTTGTATCCACCTACTACTGATCGCCAAACATCAAATCCTAGTGAATGTATGTGTGTCTTCATTATTCTTCTCTAGAAGGCATAATCTTCCCCATCAAAATGTGGTATCCCAATCTTAGAGTAATCCATAATATCCTTCCAGTGGTTAAACATCCTTTTGAAGGACCTTCTCTGATACCAATTTTTGGATTACTAAGAGGGGGGGTGAATCAGTAATAGTTGTTTTTAATCCCTTTTAACCACAATATATATTTATGATCAGTTTACCAATATCATTCAACAAGTGAAGAATAAATAAACCATGAACAATGAGCAATCAAACACATACACAGTACACCAGTATTTTTACGTGGAAACCCAATGTGGGAGAAAATCATGAAATGATTTTTCTTATATGTCTTTAAGATGTAAATTCATTAGAAGAACCAACTTCCTTTGTTTTCTCGCTGAAACTGGAAGTAGTCTCCAACCCCCTAGATTCTCATACTACAACCTCAGGGAATATGCAACTCCCCAATTCTATGGCTACAACCAGAAGGAGGCTACAACCCCTAGGTTCTCCGGCTATAACTAGAAGGTGGAAAGAACCATGTATTTTTCCCTTGTCCAACTGCCTCGAAGTATAAATGCCAAATGTAGACAACCTGTCATTGTCACTGAATCAACACTGTCACTGTAATAATTGTCATTGAAATCCTCTCACAACCTATACTAATATTCTTCAAAACTTTCCTGCAGATCCATGACCTATCTATTCTGCAACATGCATATGTATGCGCCTTTCCCTACTACAACTTGCATATGTTCGTGCCTCTATTTGTTGCAACTCGTAAACTAGCACAAATATCTGCTAGTATCACAAATGTTGTCTCTATCAATCTCTCTCTGTCACTGTCTTAGTCTCTGTCACTGTCTAATCACTCTGTATCTTCTCACAAACTGGTTGATATGATAGAAACAATACTCATCCAATATCCAAGTATATCTAACACAACCATGTACTAGGTTCATACATATGTCTCACTGAAATTATGTGATATAAGAACCCCTTACATTAACCATACAACAAACCCTCATTATTATGAAAAATTAACCTATAATGATAACACTATGTATCAACCATAAACCCTCAACCATACTCCAAATAACATAGGATATGTCTTAACACGATGCCCAATGAATTATCCCAACAAAAAACAACCAATACAATAGCATTGCATATCTATAGATTTGTCTTACACAGAATATACCGTACAACAAATAGTCCCTCAAGGACAAGATCTCAATCTCCCATTACCATATCAAAACATTCACCAAGGATCTACTTTAGATAATCATATAACATACCTTTGTTATGATAGATAGCTTTGTTGTGCCTTCTTAATGTTAGACCTTCCTATACCCTCTTCTTTGCTCTGTAACTTGTCACTGATAGATATGATCTTCCTTTTCTTTAGCTTTGGAAACATATCTACACTTTGTATTTAGTAAACTCGAGGGTATCCTCACTTTGTCCCACTATGGCCCACGAATGTCCACACCCTTCTAATACTACAACCTGCAGATGTCTTCAGTAAAACCCTAGTTCACTACTCATAGTCTCGACCCATCGACTGTTGCAACTTCTCTCATCGTTGCTTCAGACTCACTGCTATATATTATCAATGATACCAACCCATAACATTTCACAAAATATATATTCAATGTGCTCAAAATTAGATGCTAATGAAAGACCCTTACTCTCTTATTTATACTCTCCAAGTAACTTCCTTTGGGGGTTATCTTCTAACTGTTTTACCCAACTTCCTTCTTTTAGGGATAACCCACTTTTAACCAATTTATCCATTTTCAACCACTTTAACATAAATAGTAAACTCACCACTTCTTGTTGCAACTAATTTATTTTTAATTATTTTCTTATTGCAACAAATTTACCCGTGATTAAATCTCAGTTACAACCACTTTGACTAGTAAAATTCTTTTAGGAGCTTCTATAATAATTTACTTCTTTGACCTTCTAGGGGCTTCTAGATACCTCATGAGGGTTTTCCAACTTGACTAAGCCATATCTTCTCAACCGTGACGAACTACATGATGTACCACATATCACCGGAAATCATACAACATGTACTATCCATACATGATAATATTACCTGCAAATTCATTGATATTCATTACATTATTCATCAAACAAGCATGGGTTAATTATTCACACTTGGGGGGCTACCAAAATTTTCTATTAGACTTGCTTCAAGGGATGACATCAATGAAAACCAATCTAATTAATCAACAAGTGGATCATGGTGGATCCAAGTAATGCACCTACAAGAATGACAATAGAAGACTAAAAAATTTTGGATCGGAAGGCGAAGAGCAAAATCCAGTTGTGTCTCTCATATTTAGTATTATTGAATGTGTCAAGGGAAGCTACAACCAAGTCACTATGGGATAATTTGGGGACTTTGTATTAGTCTAAGTCCCTGGAAAATAAACATTTCCCATGGAAGAAGATATATAACATAAGGATGAAAGATGGAGACTCGGTGATAGAGCATTTGAATGCCTTCAATATAGTGGTAAGTTAGTTATTATCTGTCGATATTAATATTTTTGATGAATACAAAGTATCAGTTTATTGTGCTCTTTACCAGACTCGTGGGATAGTCTCGTTGTGGACATAGGTAATAATACAACTATTTTAAGTTTCAATGATGTGGTCCCATCCTTATTTTCAGAGGAGATGAGGAAGAAGAACATGTAAGGACAGAGCACAAAAGAATTATTTGCAAGAGGATGCTCCCAGGAAATAAATAGATCTAAGTCCTCAAGTGGGATATCTAAATCCAAGGGTAGATCCAAATCTCCCAGAAATTTTGTAAAGGTATATTGGAGATGTGGAAACGAAGGGCACTAAAAATAGAAATGTAGATCCAAAATTGTTGAGAGAGGTAAGGGATCTGAATATGCTCCTTCTATAGATGAAAAATACTCCAAGGAAGAAGGAGGGGGTGTGTACTTGGCTTCTTCAAACACACATGCAGGTATTGAGGCATGGTTGGTTGACTCAGGAGCATCGTTTCATATGACTCCTCATATGGAGTGGTTATGTGAATATGAAAGGTGTTATGGAGGTGATGTTTTCCTAGGTGATGACTTGACAACCAAAATCATAGGACGGGGAAAATTCAAGTTGAATTTCATGGATGGAAGGATTATAACACTCATTGGTGTTCTGCACATCCTAGGATTGGCTAGAAATTTGATTTTTGTAAGAAAAATGGATGATGTGGGGATAAAAATAGTGTTTGAGAAAGAAACCTGCAGGATGGTTCGAGGAGAAAACTGTTGCGGAAAGGATTTCGGTTTGGAACTTTGTATAATATGCAAGGAAGTGATATTAGTTATGGGTGTAATATTACTATTTTTCTTGATATTGGAGCCGAAGAAGAAAAAAACTCTTGCAATCTTTGAATAAAATGTTATGTTATGGCATCAAATACTTGGGCATATCGCAGAGAAGGGATTTCAACTAATACATGGTAAAGGTATGGCTGAAGGTATGTCTAAATGCTCTTTGGATTTTGATTTCTATGAACATTGTGTATATGGGAAGCAATATCAAGTAATATTCTCCTCTGGTGCAATGAGGGAAAAGGAAATTTTACAGTTGGTACACAGTGATGTGTTTAGACCTGTGTCGGTTCCATCACTAGGAATATTTGTGTACTAAGTATCATTTATATATGTCTTATCGAGGAATACAAGTTGGGTATATTTCCTTGAGGATAAATATGAAGTCTTTGACAGGTTTAAAGAGTGAAGGCTCTTGTGGAAAATTAAACACATAAAACAATTAAGTTGTTGAGGATGGATAATGGTGGATAGTTCTCTAAAAATGAATTCAAAGAATTTTGTAAGAAGTGTGGTATATCAAGGCATAAGACTACTCCATATACAACTCAACATAATGGAATTGTGGAAAGGATGAACATGACATTGATGGAAAAAGAAAGGTTCATTCTCAGTGGTTCCAGGTTAGGATAGGAATTATGGGTAGAGGAAATGAGTACTTCATGTTACTGGCCAATCGATCACCTTCATTATCACTATATAACAAGACTCCACATGATGTATGGAATGGTAAGAAACCATCTCTCACACATCTCAAGGTATTTGGTTGTGAGGCCTATGTTCACATTCCAAAGGAAAACATGAGTAAGGTAGATAAAAATGATGAAAATGTATCTTTATTGGTATAAATATCGTTTGAAAGGTTATAAGCTTTGGAATCCATAAACTAAGAAGGTAGTGTATATTTGAGATGTGGTATTTAGAGAAATCAAATATGTTTTCAAATAAGAATTCCTAACAAGGAAGGAAGAACCGAAAAAAATAGAATTTGAGTTAAAGGATGATGAATCAAACTCTACAGAAAAACATGAATTAGAAGAATAATATCCTCATAGTCTAGTATTGAGGAGATCAGTTCGGGAAAGAAGGAAACCATAAAGGTATAATCCACTTGATTTCCGTTCAAATTTTGTTTTGTCTATTATTGATGATTATATTAGAACTCTTAGGGAGGTAGTGGATTAAGAGGATGAAAAACTCTAGAAAATGGCCATGGTTGAAGAAATGGAAACCTTGGATAAGAATGAGGCTTGGGATCTAGTGGATTTGTATACTGGAAGAAATCCCATTGGAAGAAAATGAGTGTTTAAGAAGAAGCTGAGTGAAAAAGGAAAAGTGGAGAAATACAAAGCTCGGTTAGTAAAAAAAGGTTATTCCCAGGTAGAGGGAATTGAATTTGGTGAGAGTTTTTCTCCCGTTGCCAAGTAAAATTAAATTAGATTTATTTTATCTCTTATTGTTGCATTTGATTTCGAAGTAGAAAAGATGGATGTCAAGACAATATTCCTACATGGGGATCTGGAAGAAGAAATCTACATGAAGAAACCAGAAGGATTTGTTGTGAAGGGAAAGAAAGAGTTGGTATGCAGGATGAAAAAGTCCTTGTATGGGTTAAATCAATCACCAAGGATGTGGTATCAAAAATTTTATACTTATATGTTGGTACTTGCCTTCACAAGGAGAAACATGGATCATTGTGTGTATTTAAAACTAATTGGTGATCATCTTATTTATTTGGTCTTGTATGTGGATGATATGTTGTTGATAAGAAACAACAAGGAGATTATCCAGGATGTGAAAACTCAGTTGTCCTCTAAATTTGACATGAAGTATCTTGGTGCTGTAAATTTAATTTTGGGGATGGAAATTAAAAGAGATTGGGAAAATAGGAAACTCTAGTTAAATCAAAGGAAATATGTCAAGACAATACTGTAGAAGTTTAATATGCAAGAATGTAAACTGGTCAAGGTTCTTATTCTTATAGGTGTAAAGTTATGTGTGGATCAGTGTCCCAAGACACGGGAAGAGGACATGTCCCATGTTCCATATGCAAGTGTGATTGGAAATTTGATGTATGCAATGGTTTGTACTAGACCATACATTGCACATGTAGTGGGAGTTTTAATCAAGTATATGTCAAAACTAGGGAAGCAGGATTTGAAAACAGTAAAGAGGGTTTTAGGTATTTGTGTGGTACTACTAATTATGGAATGTGCTACCAAGGAAGACCAGGATTGGACAAAGTGGACATACATGGCTTTGTGGATGCATATTGGGTTGGAGATATTGGTTGTAGGATATGTACAAGCGGGTATGTGTAGCTGTTTGGAGGAGCAATCAGTTGGATGAGTAAAATAAAGTTAGTAGTGGCACTCTCAACTACAAAAGTTGAATACATAGAAGCCACTCATGCAAGAAAGAAACTAGTATGGTTACAGATATTGTTTTTAGGTATTGGGTTGGTACAAGAAGATGTAAGGACATATTATTCAAAGACAAATCATAGTGATGTTCAATATCACTTTGTGAGAGACATGGTTGAAGACAAGGAGGTGTTTCTTATGAAGGATGACACTTTGGAGAATTTTTCAGATTCATTAACAAAATATGTGAGAACTAAGAAGTTTTCTTGGTGTAGAGGATTTATGGGCATTGTTACCCTAGATTGTTGACTATGTAATCATGTAACCCCTCATATGCAAAGAAAACAACAAGTGGGAGAATGTTGGTTTTGTGTTATATTCTTTGCAAAATTGATCCCGTGTATTGTACACTGATATGGGAGAAAAGGGATCTAGGGGGTGGTTATCAACACCTAGTCGGAAGGTTTGTGGGGGTTTGGGGGTGGGATCTCCCAAGAAAAAACATTCGTCCTTTTTTGGTGTTTTTTTGCGTTTGTTTTTGGAGGTTTTTTGCCACATGGTTTTTATTGATGGTTTTCTAATTCAGGTTAAGGAATTAGGGATTTTGACTAATATGGTTCAATGTTTTGGCACATGCCATTTTGGAGCAAAATTCAACAAAATGTTGATAAAGATAGGGATGAAAATAAAATACTATGGAAAGGGGGGATAATTAATGAAGGCAATTATGTAATGGACCAAAGAAGGAGTATGCACTAGAAAACTTGGAAAGGTAGCACCAGGAAACCAGGAAAGTCAAAGAAAGGAAGAAATATGTGAATCAACGATGAAAACAATTGGATTGTGGACCAACCATGATCAGGGAGTTAGAAAGTGGACAAATCTAATCCACCTAAGGTTAGTGGGTTAGGATTTTGGCTAATTTTGTAACGGGTAACTAACCCCTTTTTGTAATACAAATATATTGTTACGAGATAGTGGAAAGGAGAGAAGAAGACAAAGAGAAATTTAGAGAGAGAGAGAGGTAAAGGATTGCGAATAATAGAGATATATTAGATCAATCCTTGTAATCGAGGGTAAGTTTGTAGGTCATGGGCTATGGAGCCTATTGCAATA
Source organism: Picea sitchensis (assembly GCA_010110895.2). Classification (NCBI taxonomy): domain Eukaryota; kingdom Viridiplantae; phylum Streptophyta; class Pinopsida; order Pinales; family Pinaceae; genus Picea; species Picea sitchensis. The sequence goes on from SNQJ01S0055477.1 coordinate 37,616, forward strand.
TTTTCAGCCTCTTAGTGGAAGTATGCAACCTATGAGGGTTATTCCATAGGATTTCCAGGTGGGAGAAAGAAATGTAATGTGCACAACAATGTAACCTTGATGCAGAATAATAAAAGAACCAAGACAGCCAAATCTTTGTGGACATAGCCCAAGGGGTGAACCACAGTAAATTTTGTGTCTCTATGTGGAATGCTTATGTTATTTCTTGCAATGTTTTAGTTATGATGAATGGATTAATGTCCCAGTAGAAAGATGCAACACACAATAGAGTAACTAGGATAGTTACTGCAGGATAAACCCTAAATGAATGCAACCGATTATTGAATGATAGATATAATATATAATGATGTGTTGATGTAATAGAATAAAAAATATGATGTGTTTTGCGGTAGAAATAATGTCTCTCATCCCCATAGAATTCTTCCTTCCAATATTGTAGACATCTGGGTCCCACAGTCACCCATAAGCCATCTTGCGTGAGACTGCATTGTAAACTCTTTTCATAGTGTTTCTTTCTATTCTTCAGAAGGGACGATGGCTTTCTAGGTGGAAACCTAAAGTAGAAATCGGGTCAATCGAAAAAAGCTCCAACAAATGATTTTGTTGCCAGTTGGAACCCATAAGAACATATTGGAAGGGACTTGTTGAGAAGAATAGATAAGAAAATGAGGTATTAGAAGGGGATGTTCAAACCATGCAACCCAACTAAAAAGGATATTGAACAATGGATGAAAAAAAAAAGAGATAGAAACCCTAAGTATACATTGTGCCAATATTTGGAGAGGTACATATTCACTGATCTTCATGAGACATGTTTCCACATTTTATCCAAGAGTGGATACTGATATTAAAAGACACTCACCCAACTAACCAGATAACACCATTAGAATATACTACTGAAACTATTGCGCATCTACAAAACGTCAACAACAAATTCACACGCACAGTGGATTTCTGGCTAGACAACATCATTGCAAGATTCATTACCGAGTTTGCATTCGATACTGCAAAATCATACACTGTTGCAGAGAACGTGTTTTTGAAGGGTCCAAGAGGAAGGTATATTATATCACTCTATATGTCAATCAATATTTTGGTGCATGGTAAAGGTGTGATGACAATGGACTCTGACAACTAAATAACTCTGCGTGCATGGGGAGACTGGGGGAAACACTAAGAATGATTTGAGACATGGATAGGGATATATATAGAGATAAGAAGAAGGAAATGATGGACCCCATTATTATTATTTAAGAACAATCAAGGAAATAATGAACAAAGAGGGAAAGATGTGCAATGGAAGACCCTACAAATATAAGATTAATAGGAAAAAGAGGGAAATAACTGAGAGGGAAGGTTTGGAAAGTGATGAAGAAGAGGTAGACGGTATTCATGCTATGAAGAAGATTGAGGAAATCCTATGCACCACATATGAACTAAAAACAAGAGGTCAAGGGTTCGATGCAGAAGAAGGAACTCCAATCCAAATCAGAATTAGTGTGGAACACATAACCACATGTATGAATAAAAAATTAGGAACGAAAGAATATTTTAGACAAACAGTAATTAGTAGAACAAGGAGTCCAATAGGTCAGGGACCAGTGAAAATTCAAATGGAAGTATGATTTCAAACAGTAGTAGTCAATTATCTACACCACGTGGAGGTGGTACCGCAAATTTTACATTGGTAGGAACAAATCTAACCATTTAGTTACCAGAATTTCATGGTGACGGGTCAGAGGACCCATAGAAACAACTATTATTTGTGAAAATATTTGGAAAGATAAATATATCATAGATGAAGAAACAAAAGTGGCTCATCTCGCAATTACATTCAGAAACCACGCATTGGACTGGTTTATGAGCCTACAAGAAAACAATCCACAAGGAGCACCTACAACCATCGCAGATGTAAAGAAGGCACTAGTCAATGAATTCCAGTGACCAAGTTCAAAAGATCAATATATGAATGAGATGATAGAAATAAAAAAGAATCCATGAGAGTCAGTTTGGGAAATCAATCATAAGTTCAAGCAATTTAAAGGTAAGTTGAAATATCCCAAATATACATGCAACATAGGAAACTATTCATAAACTCATTATTTCCACATTTTAAATACCCATTGAGGAAACAGAAGTTCCAAACTCAAGMTGAGTCTCTCCAAGCAACCTTAAAAATGGAAGAGAATCAATGTAAACATACAGATCCAACTATAGAAGAGCTCTGAGAGGATCTCAATAATCTGACATTTAATTTKAATCATAAGAAAGGAAAGGAAAAGAGGTGTTGGTGTATAAATATGCTTAATATAATACACTCATTTATATGTCAATCTGGGATTCGTAATCAAAAGATTTKTTACACTATATGTGTCAAAATCAGGTAACGTATCTATGTTTGTTGTATCTAGCTCAAGCAGGAAATAATTAATAGCATAACACTTTKTTCCTAGAATATCTGAATGCTTCACACACATTAAAACTCAGAAGATAAAACTGATAACAAAACTATAAAAAAAACACTCAATTGAAAAAAGATCTTTCTTAGGTGACAAGTTTGTTCATTACAGGATCACGAAATAAAGAGATGAACTTAAGATCTTGTTCCCTATAGCAATTAAAACAATAATCAACAATCCACTTTATTCACTTTTAGAAAGAAATCAATCATAAATCTATTAAGTCCAATCAAACCTTCTTTAATAGATGAAACAATCAATATGATTGAGAGACTTCATTATATGGAACATGAAGGTGAGAGATGAAGTCTTATGGTTCATGTACCTACTAGGAACACCACAATTATAAATTCAAAACAATAACATTTGCTTTCTTAACAATCCCACACATTTATCAAACTCTTATCAATTAAATATTAATCTGTAGAAATGGAAATGAAACTATCTACTCTGTTTAATGGCTAATCATTTACTCACACTGTTCAAAATCAAATAAATTTGTACTGAACTTAAAATGCATTTAAAATCATTTGCAACACACAACTATTAATTGTTCACACTCACACAAATGTCTTACAACACACAAAGACATGTACAGGGAGGTTTACCTTGGTTGGGGTAGTGGGCCCTTGTCAAACCAACAAGGTACCTCTAAAGAGATAACAAACTAAAATACTTTACTCATGCTCATGAATTTCACAAAAGATCATTTTTATTCCTTCAATTTATCGATTGAATTAGTAGTTCAACATTACATTCATCATAACAATGTATATCATCCTTTACTTACTACTTCTTCATTACTTCCTATCATCTATACAACACCCCTTATAAAGAAGGTGAGTTGTTATTACCAAGATCTAAAGATAATTATCAAACGGTTTTAAAATATTAGAATTGGTAATTCGTGTCGAATCTCTAGGGATGGACTTCATCCTCATGACATGAAGTGCATGAGTGATGAAGTCTATCATGATCTAAAAACTACCTCAAGAGACTTCTATCCAACTAACTTCTTCGAATCTTCATCAGCATACTCATTCAACATGTAAATCCTGTAGACAGGGGTTTAGTACGGGATGAACACATTCACGACCATGGGTACCGGAATAGTGAAAAGGCAGTATAGGAATAGGTGCGAGACTAGTATTGGATGAGGCATTGAGCTAGAGGTACCAGATGTGACACTGAGCTGGTGGTACCAGATGAGGCATTGTGTTGGTACTAGAATAAACGTTGAGCAGGTAGTACAAGAAGAATCGTTGTGCTGGTACTAGAATAGGTGGAACATAGGTATCGAATCGGACAAGGTACCAGATACAGTGGAGTACTAGATCCAATGGAGTACCACATCATTCTATTTTTGCAGTACCATCTCAGTGAAGTACTAGATGAAGCTACTTAAGAGTCAAAGTGATTAGGACCATAAATAATCAATCATTTAATCAAATTTAATCAAGAAAATCAAACAAATCATGCTTTAACATAAGTTACCTCTCTATGCACATGGACAATGTCACAAAGTGGGTTTGTAGAGGGAATGGTCAATTATATACACATAGAATAGGTAAAATAGCATCATATAGGGGATAATATAGGATACTAGAAGTGTCAAAATGGAGACTCAACATTTCCCCCATGCTAAAGTCATTGCATATCCTCATGCAACAACATCAAAACTGATACTCAAAATTGTGCAAGACTGAACAATTCCCCATCATTTCTCTAGTTGTAGGATGTTAAGACCAGAAGCTTCGCTACTAAGTTCCTTCTTAATCACCCTGGTGTATTGGATCAAACATAAAACTTTGTTGAGTTTGGAAGATACCTCTTATTGTGCATCCTGTAACCTTAGGTTACATTCTTTTAATTGTGCATTCTTTGCCTTAATGTGCCTATCCAACACTTGGCACTATGTAACTTCTTGTTTCAGCTTCTCATTATGTTTAATCATCTTCCCAATCTTCACTATCAATTGTTATTTTCTTAGAGAATTGCCAGGATCAGATGTGGTTGTTTGTTCAATCACCTCCTCTCAGGCTTCCTTCTCCTTTCTTAGACCTCTTAATTTTTCTGCCACCAACCCCTCGGTCTCACTACTCGTAGCCCCATAGCCACCTTATTTCTCTGGAGAATTCATAATATCAATAGGATCTTCAGGAAGAGAAGGCACATATGGAACTATTATCTGTTTGGCCATGCTCCAGGTGGTTCTTCATACATGAAGTAAGACTTCCTCAGATTTGTTGATAGGGGTGGAATCCTCCTCAAACATCTTCTTCTTATTCATTTTAATAGTATTTATAGGCCTATAAACTTGTTTCTCTTGTGTTGATTTGATTTTCACCTTGGAGGACCGAAGTGTCGGTTCTGGAGTCTTCCCTTGTTGAACATTCCCTGTTTCCACTTTGGAGGACTGAGGTGTAGGCTCTGAAATTTGTTTCTTTTCATCCTTGTTCGTTTTAAGCTTCCCCTTACTTCCACTTGTAATCTTAGGAGTTTCCTCCAACTCACTAATCGGTTCTTGAGGAGACCATTTTAGGATTTTCCTCCAACTCACTAATCGGTTCTTGAGGAAACAAAATAGCTTCTTCATGGGTCTTTTCCAACTCCTTAACCCATTCTTGAGGGAACTCAATGGTTGCCTCGACATCATGTGAAACTTCCTTGCTAGACTCCATATTCCTCTTCCTCTTCACTTTCACACAGTGGCAGTTGATAATTAGGACTCGAGGCTGGATTAGGTACTTTAGACTAGGAATGTTTCTCCTTCTTAGATGTAGTGGGCCCTTCTAGGATTCATTATGTTGACACACTTTCCTTTTGACCCTTTTTATTTCTCTGAATGTTGAGTTCATGGGTCTTTTCCATTTTTCTAGTTGGATCTAGTGATAACTCAATGGTTTCTTCAAGAGCACTATCTGATCATTCACCTTGCCCAGAGTCCTTCCTCTTCTATCTTTTATCTTTTGGAATCAAGGTTGGACTTATTTTCTAAGATTGGGATGCTTTCTTCTTTTTAGATGCAGTGGGATCCTCCACAAAGAACTTATCTTTCTCCAATTCATCAATAGGATGGGATGAGCTGGGTGTAACAATGGTTTCTTCACCCCCTAATTTCTTCCCCTTTTTTTTTTTCTTTTCTTTTGTTGACCCTCATTATGTACTTTTGTTTCCTTTTCTTCTATAGATTTGGACATTCCTTCCCGAGAAAAAATTTGTTGGAGAAGCTAAGCTTCCAACTACTACCTTTTTTCCTCAAGGCATGGATAACCAAAAGCTTCATTAGGCCATGGCGATGGATACTAGTTTTGGGTTTCTTAGATGTTGATTTAAATCCTCTCACCATTTTATTTAAACTCACCCAGAGGAATTGGGGAAAATCAATTTGTGGCCCTCCTTAAAATGTGAAAATTTCAAATGGTATAGAAGGTTACCGTGATAACCCTCGCAGGTGATAAATATCTGCAAACTAATGAGCATCACCCAATATTCTTTGATGCACCTTCGAGGAATTCCCTTAGTCCACCGGGTCTTGATGTTCGCCTGAGAAATTTTTGACAAAGCTTCATGTCAACGATCACCCCTTTGAATTATTTTTTCTGTGATGAAGGGAGGCATGTAGCCTCTACTATGGCGGGCTCGGAAATCATTAAATTCATATCTCCAAACTGAACACTTTCTCCATCATATGTATATGCAAAAGCAAGAGAGACTCCTTCGTGATATCCTTTAAATTTCTCCAAAAATGGGACACAACCGACCTGTTCAAATATATCCCTGCAGATTGCCATTCGGGTATTTCTATATAATTAGAACACGATCATGCAATGTCGACTCTGCTAGATTAAACAATTTTAGGGCATATGAGGCACAGACAGAGGATCGAGAGTTGAGTACTGGATAAACGCATACCATGATGGAGTACCAGATCAGCACAGACTGTGATGGAGTATTGAAAGATGATAAGTATGCAAAAGATACGAAGGAACGAGATCACAATGTAAATGTAGGTGGTGTGATAGTAAAATGGTAAATAACTCTCATCTAGATGGAAAATCCATCCAGAGGATCATTTATAAATTAATATTCGGTTTACAATGGTCGCATCTAGGGTAATGATGACAAGGTAAGATAGGTTGAATTCATGAATACATATAGACTCGTATGATGGTTGGCATCAGATCACATTCATGGGAGTGTTGGACAATGATGAAAATATGTGGTCAGTATAGACCGGAACTCAAGGCATGAAATTGTTCAATGTCAGTCAATCATAGTTTGACATGCGTAAATATGCAGCTTAAGCCATCCATATGGAATGATGTTGGATCATGGTATTATGACATTTCTCTACCATATAAATAGAAGGCATGAAATTGATCTTGTAAGAGACACAATTACCTCATACTATAAACACTTCAGATGTATAGGAATGATTTCTTCATAAGGAGATGTAGATGAGTACCTCCATATGTTCATGGTAGGGAGTGCGCCATAATTGATAGTAACCACATGTTTAATACATAATTAGTCTAATTCCTTAATAAAACAAAACAAATGTTGATTTTATACGTCCTATTACTTGAAACACTTAAATCGAGCAACAAAAAGTTTGAATATAGGATAAGGAATACCAACACCTCATTACCAGTACCAAATCACCTTAGTATCAAATGAACGCAGAGTTGTGCTCAGTACTGAAATATCGTAGACCTTATCCTATAGTATTGGATGAACACATAGTTTTTCCTAATACTGGATGAACGAAGACCTCCTCCCATAGTACCGGATGGATGCAAAGTTTTTCCCAGTACTGGATGAGCATAGATCTTCTCCTACAGTACTAGATGAACATAGAGTTTTTCCCAGTAATGGATGAACACAGGCCCCCTCCCATAGTACCAGATGGACGTAGATTTTTTACCAATACCGGATGAGCACAGAGGCAACCATTTTTTGTAGTACCAGATGAACGTGGAGATGTTTTCCAGTACTAGATGAGCACAGAGAAAAACATTGTATTTTAGTACTCAAGGAGAATTTGACAAGGTACCTGGTGGTAGTGCTCTTTAGACTGAAACTTTGTAGGATTCGTTTTTTAGAAGTAGTTTGTGTTTTCAGATGCTATGGAAGAGGACCTGTGATTTGATTGTACTGAAAAACCATGTAGGTGAAATGAATACCAATACTTGATGTAGGAACTCTGAATTTGCAGAGGAAGTCTCAGAAAATAAGGCAAAAGAATTAAATGACTGGGCTCCAAGCTTTGTGACAAGAAGGTACTCTGTAGCTGGATGACCACATATTGAGATTTATAATCCTCCTCTTTTGGAGTCAGGCTGGTCACTGCTCTTGTTTCCACTTCCTTTTTATTACAAAAATAATAATCCTAACTATTAATTTTCTATGGATTTTTATCGAGCAAGATTAGTTAATGCTCGTCGATGTTTTCAATTTTAAGGAGTCTGAAAAACTTAAAGAAGACTTTGTCTACTGTCCCATGCATTTTTCTCGAGCCCGGGCCAGTTCCTGCTTTCCGGTATTTTCACTTTTTAGGATTTTGAAAAACTTAAAGAAAAATCCAATGATCTACTAGGGCTGGATAAAGGGTAGACCTACACCTGACATATGTCCTCCTTATTCATTTATCTACATGAGAACAAAATCAACTTTTTGTTTTTGTTAGTAATATCAAAATTTATATATATTGACAAACCTATTTACAAATATGTAAAAAGACAAATTAATTCACACAATCACACTTATTGTGGTGGATCAGCAGGAGGAGAAACCCTCTTTCTTACCAGTTTCATTTCATAATTCTGAAGAACATGTTTGAAAAAATCCTCTTTGGATAGAGGCCTATGATAAACCTTCAATCGATGCCCATTTACGACAAAGGGAGTCTGATTCTCATCAATAGTATTTATCTTAATTGAACCATTGTCATAAAATGTATCAACTTAATAGGCGCCCAACCATCTAGTAGACAATTTACCTTTAAAATTTTTGAACCTACTATTATACATGAGGGCCCAATCACCTGACTAAAAAGACTTCTTCTTGATGTCCTTATCGTTCCATTTAGTCCTTTGTTCTTGTATAAGGGTGGTCCTTTGAAGAGAATCTTTTGTGATCTCATCAAGATCATTCGACTGTAATAGCCTCTGTTTTTTAGCCTCATCCAGATCCATCCCTAGTTGCATGGTAGTCTTGAAGGTTTTTACTTGAAATTATATTGGAAGAAACGCATGCTTCTCGTATACCAACTCATAAGGTGTATGGCCTGTTGTGTTTATCCAAGTTGTCCTATAGTCCCATAAGGCTTCAGGAAACCTATCAACCCAATCTTTGTGATGCAGCTGAATAGTATTGGTAAGAATAACCTCTATCACCTTGTTACTTTACTCCACCTGCCCATTTTCTTAAGGGTTATAAGGCGAAGATTTTCTATGTTTGATTTTGTATTGTTCAATAAGAGATTTGACCAAATTGGAGGTGAATTGGGTTCCTTGGTCAATTACTATTTCTCGAGGCACATTGAAATGAGTAAATATTTCTTCAAAGAGAAAGTCTACAACAGATTGTTCATTAGCAGAATATAAAGCTTTAGCTTCCACCCATTTGGTCACACAATCTTTGCAGACCAAGATGTACCTCTTCCTTCGAGACATAGGGTCAAATACTACCTGATCTTGGAGGGGAATCCCATCAAATGCAGTAGGTTTTCCCATCCTTTGGAAATCATCACAGCTGGCCACATACTTCTTTGCATCCTTGAAAATAGTTGGCCAATAGTAGCCGGACTGTAAGATCTTTTATGTTGTCCTCTTATCAACAAAATTTCCTCTAGATAAACCATCATGACAGGATTTGAAGATATCATGCATCTCATCCTCCCAAACACACCTTCTGATTACCAAATCAGTCCCAGTTTGGTATATGCAATCATCATGCCACATGTAATTGGCACTATTTGTGCCATATTTCCTGGAATTCAGAGCTGAAGATATGTGTATATTCACTAAAAGATTGAGGGTATTCAATGCATTATGTATCACTCAAAAATAGGATTAAGATTTGTTCTTTTGTTTGATCTTGAACTCCCTCTACTTGTTCAAGTGTCAACAAGGGCTGAGTACAGTCCTCCTCCTCGTAGGGATTCTCCAGCCAGAGAGGAACTTTAGTGGCTAGTTGGGTAGGAGGAAAGAGGATAAGTTTTTGACTTTGAGTGCCATTGGAAATTATCATCTCTCCATACCGAAAACTAATAAACACATTAGCAGTGGACAACCAAGGTCATCCAAGTACTACTGGATGTCCTAGTTTGGAGGATTTGGGATGAATCACTAAGAAATCCACATGGTATTCCCAAGAAGCCAAGGTAACTGTTATATCATCTAAACTTCTTGTGTGGGTGATGACTGCTTTGTTTCCTAGTTCCAACAAAGTTTGTTTTGGTCTTAGGTGATTTAGTTGTAGCATTTTCATGGTTTCAACCGACATAACATTTATTTTTGCCACTAGATCAATAAGTGTGTTTGGCAAAGAAACACCTTTAATCTCTATGGTTACCACTGGGTTTCTTGGATCACTATATTTGGATGGAATTTCTGATATAAATTTTGATAATTGTCCAACCACATGTATAAGAGAAGGCTCCTTCCTCTTCCTCCCTAGATTTTTAATGAAAAGAACCCTTAAAATCTTAGCATAAATAGGTATATCCTTGATGGCCTGTTGTAAGGGAATATTCACACATATGTTTCTAAGTTTAGTCTCTAGATTATGTCCTAGAGGTTCCTCAGATTTCTTCACAAGTAACCTTTTTGGATAAGGAGGAGGATTAGTTTTATGAGGCATTTATGTTGGGTGAGAAGTGTGAGGGGGATTTTCTTGTTGTACAGGGGTGTTTCTTTTTTCATGTAATTGGTTATCCATTTTTTCTTCTTCTTGAACTGCTTGAGTATCTATTTGTTCTTCTTCTTGAACTGATTGATTATCTACTTGTTCGTCTTCTTGAATAACCACAATAGGATTTGGTTTATTGACAACCCTCCCTGATCTTAATTCAATTCCATTAAATGAAGTGGGAGTTATCACATAAGTGGGGAAGGTTTGTACTTCAATATTTTGTACAGGTTGTGTAGGTCTATTATTTTGATTAGGAATGGGTTGTTTAGGAATAGGGGTAGGCTGAGGAGGGTTTGGGATAAGTGCATCTTGCATTTGTTGTTGCAGATTTGGGTTCATAGGCAGTGCAAGTTGTTTTTTCATCTGTGGAGGTGGAGAAAGAGCAGGGGGATTAAATCCCGTTAGCAATTGAGAAATATTGGAAGGGTATTGTGTGTAGGTGGGAAAGTTTGTTGGCTGAAAGGTAACATTCCCATATGTATGCCCTCTCCATCCTTGTTGCCAAGGTTGGATTTGTGGTTTTTGAGGTGACCATTGAGGATAAGAGATTGGAGGTACCCATTGTTGTTGTGAATATTGTGTGGTAGGGTCTACGAACATATTGGGATTTTTTTGTCTCTGTGTCCTCTTGGGGAGATATTGTGTTTCATGAGGTTCTCCCCCTCCCTTGAAAATGGCTTTAATTTTAGGTAAAGAAGGGAACTCATTCGTAGGTTGATCTTTTTTACAGAGGACACATATTTCAGTAACATTAATGGGGAATTCCTTTTAAGGATGCCTTTTCCTACACCGAGGACAGAGAATTCCCAAAGTAGATTTTCCTTCTTCTTGTCTCCTTTTAATTTTAATGGTATCAAGTTGGAAACTGATGGTGTTTAAGATGTATGTTTTGAATTTTTCCAGCAGATTCCTCAATTCAATCCTAGTAAGACATCCTGGTGTGGTTTTAGTAATTTTGTTTATAGGATCCCTCACACTTTTTGTTGTTTTGGCTTGACTACAGGAGCATCTTTTACAATACTCTTCTATGTCTCCAAATGGCTTTTGGTACATATCTCCGGAAATCATGAGGTTTAGTACTTCAATGCAGTCATCCCTCACACATTTTAGGAATATGGTCCTAATTGTGGTTGTGTCTAATTCAAATTGCTTTGTCTTTTGGTAGTTGAATAGGAACCTTTCTAGGTAGTCTTCCAAAATTTCTTCCTCAGATTGTTGCATTTTAAATATGTCATTCCTAGCATTCCTAGCATCCCTAGGTCTACAGTAATCTTGATATTTCTGGAGGAAATTCTCCTTCATAACATCCCAAGATAAGATAGTGTGTTCTCCTAGGCTCATAAACCACCTTAATGTTGATTATTTTAGTGCGGCTAGAAAGAGTTTTAGTTTTTGTGCATTATCAGTGTAATTATAACTCCTGCATACTATATCAAATTCAAACAAAAATGAATCAAGATATTTTTTTGACATACCATGGAAGTGAGGAAGTGAGGAAAATGGAATATTCTTCATATAAACTCCTATGACAATGTCTAATATTGGAAATCCAAATGTATATGTTACATTGGTTGCAATTCTTTCCTCTTATGTCGTATCTCCGAATAGGTTGTAGGGTGTTGGTGATGTCTCCCCACTAAGTGATGGTTCAACCACCGAGTTTTTTGGTATATCCAATTGTTCCAATACCTTGTGTGTTTCCCCATTGGCATATGAAACTTCCTCTATCACTACCTCTGTCACTTTTCCAGCTCCTCCTTCCGATGGTGTCGCCAGTGCTTCCCCACTTGCTTGTTGTATTATGCTTCCAATCTGAATAGTGGCTTCAGATTTAGTACCTTTGGCTATTKTTTCAATTGGTTCCTTTGAAATTTATCCTCTGAGAATATTTCATGACTTTGGAGCAACCCCACCAAAGTGGATGTGCAGTTTCTTACCTCTCATCTTACTATCTTCTCTCCGACCTCAGATTTTCCTTAAATTCAATCCAAACTCATCAAACCAATCAAAATCAAAATGCTACCTATTACTGTTTACGACTCCCCGACAACGACGCCAAAATGTTGGTGTATAAATATGCTTAGTATATTACACTCATTTACATGTCAATCTAGGATTCATAATCAAAAGAGTTGTTACACTATATGTGTCAAAAATAGGTAACCTATCTATGTTTGTTGTATCTAGCTCAAGCAGGAAATAATTAATAACATAACACTTTGTTCCTAGAATATATGAATCCTTCACACAACTTTAAACTCAGAAGATAAAATTGATAACAAAACTCTTAAACAAACACTCAATTGAAAAGTCTCTTGCTTAGATGACAAGTTTGTTCATTACATGCTTATGAAATGAAGAGATGAACTTAAGATCGTCTTCCCTATAGCAATTAAAATAGTAATCAACAATCCACTTTATTTACTCTTAAAAAGAAATCAATCATAACTCTATTAAGTCCAATCAAACCTTCTTTAATACATGAAACAATCAATATGATTGAGAGACTTCATTATATGGAAGATGAAGGTGAGAGATGAATTATTATGGTTCATGTGCATACTAAGAACACCCCAATTATAAATTCAAAACAATAACAATCGCTTGCTTAACAATCCCACACATTTATCAAACTCTTATCAATTAAATATTAATCTGCAAAAATGGAAATGGAACTATCTACTCTTTTCAATGTCTAATCATTTACTCACATTGATTCAAAATCAAATAACTCTGTATTGAACATAAAATGAATTTAAAATCATTTACAACACACAACTATTAAATGTTCACACTCACACAGTTGTCTTACAACACACAAAGACATTGTTGACGGGCGAAATTGACCGTCCGTCAACTGAGAGAGTGGAATCGGTCCGGGGTTGTCTAAATAACCCAAGCCGTTTGGAATGGACCACCCTGACGGGTTTAACGGTTCCGTTGGCCATTCTAAGGTTCTAAGAAAACCAAAGAGAAAACTAATCTAAACTAATTAATCTAACTAAAACAAATAAAACAAACTAAACTAACTAAAACTAATAAAACAAACTAAACTAAGAAAAACAAATTAAATAAAAACAAACTAAGAAACTAATCTAATTGAAACAAATTACTAAATAAATTAAACTAAAACTAAATATAAACTACTCTAACTATTCTATATACAAACTACTAATTAGTATTACACTAACTCTAATAATTAATTATCTAATTACTAATTGAATTACGACTTATTCACAAATGTACATTATCTACAACTTGCAGATTTGAATAAAACCTGTAAAACTCATTTGCAATCTGTCCTACGATAGAGAAAGGTATTTCTTCTTTTATTTTATTTTATGGTTTGATGAATAAGAAATAAAACTTACTGAAATTAAACAATCTAATATACTAAAACACATATATATATCTAACTAAACTTATATCTAAACTAAACTACTAATAATATACAACTAAACTTATATCTAAACTAAACTACTAATAATATACTAATAAACATATGACAACCGACGCGGAAACGCCCAAGTTTGTCCTGTGTATGATGATTTTGAAGTTGGTCGGAGGAAGGAAAATTGCATCGGTTGATCTAAAAGCTTCTCAGAATCCATAGGGTCATGTTGCTCTTTGAGTTGTTTCTGTGACAAACAAGACATAAAAAATCATAACAATTATATGATTTATAAATCTCTAATAAGGGAAACCCTATATGCAAAAAACTTATACTTAATAATCTAACTTATGAAGAAGAGAAATCAGCCATTCACAAACTGAATTAAGAAATTCCTATGTTCTTTAAATACATAGAAGAAATCGATACATGGATTATTTATTAAATTATATCATTTGTAAAATATTAAGATAGCTAAAGTAGTCATAACCAAATACAATTGATATACATAACATGAAACAAAAATATTGATATCAAGGAGAGAAGCTAAAGCCCAGAACAAAACACCAAATTTGTCTCACCAGATTAAAATTCCATATCCTTGTTCTCCCACAAATGAGGATGATGTTATTAGAAAAATAATGAGAGAGTTCCTTCCATAGGGTAAACCTCCCTGTGGATAATATCAACCATATATAACTGGTAATATTTTCTCCCCAAAATCAACTAAACTAGGAAATTAAATGCAAGTAAAATATTTCTCCTGCATCCTCTAACTGCTCATCAACTCCAATGCAATTTCAAATTGATCCTAATAGACCAAAATAACAAGTTAGAAAGATATTCTTTATTAGCAAAACAATAAAAATTGACTTTACAGACTTAGCTACGTAATCATCCGGGATTTTGAAGCTAGTCTAAAATAACATACGATTAGAATTGAAATCAAATCAAATCTTTAAAATAATTAAAACCAATTTTCTTCAATAATCATCTAAAATGGATCACCAAGATTCAAATGATTTTATCTTTCAAGATTAAACATAATCAAAAGTGATTTAATCAAAAACAGGGGTAAGAATACCCTATTTTAATTGCTAATTACAAAATCGTATGGAACAACAATGTAAGATTGTTTCATATCCAATTCCAAAAGTAATGCAATCAAACAACTCCCAGGCAAACATTGTGTTTTTCCAACAAATAGGAGATAATGACGATCAAAATAGAATCGCTTTTAAAATTGTTATAATCGCCGCGGACATCAAATGATTCATGTCACGTAGATAAGTTCAAACAAAGTGAGAATCATAACCGTGATGGATTTGACTTTGATTACGCCATAATAGAATCAACATAAGTGATAATTGTGTTGGTCAAAACATCGAACAAATCAATGGATTGTTTACCATAGAAATAAATCGTGAATTCGGATATAGTCAATCTCGTTCTATGAATCGAATTCAAACAGAGTATCCATTACTATTATGAATCCAACCGATAACATGGTGGAAATAACAGTAAACCAATGCGAATTAAACGGGTTGGTATAACTGTTATGAATCGAATATATTTATGATTTGGATGCATATTAACATAATCACATTTAAAATAAGCCGAATTGTATTCCTGTTCTTTGAAAGTCATATGACGCAACAAACCATACCGCTAACCATATCAAAAATTTTGCCAATCATAGCTTATACATTATAATGAAATCCAAACGAAATGTGATTATGTTCAAAATTGAATATGACAAACAGCTCCTGTCTAGAATAGATACAAACGAATTCAATTGACAAGCATTCATTTTAGCTAAATCAAACAAATCAAATCCACACCAAGATCAATCAAATCGATGAAAATCCAATCGAAGCTAAAATGGGAAAAAAGAACTTCCATTTAGTCAAAGCAAAGATATGTATAGAATGCATACAATGTGACAGAGCAAATCAATGTTGTAAACAGAGCTAATCAAAACCGAATTCGAATTCGTTATATAAACAAGCGATATCAAAACATACCTGTGTGAGGGTGCTCAAATTATGCCAACTTAGAATTCACGACCGCTGTAGCTGACTCCACATTTTTAAACAAGATGGAGCCTGTCGTCCTTTGTTTTTTATTAGTGGCTTGTAGCTTATCCTTTTGACTGGTAAGCAGTGCAACCTGGTCCTCCAAAGAGTGAATTCTTGACTGTAGAATAGGAACATCCAGATAATATCTTTCTAACCATGAGTTGCATTGATCACAGGGTGGCACTATAGGTTTTGACAAAGAAGGAGAGGATTTCGATGAATGACCGGGGGCTTCACAAGGAAGCTTAATACCTAGGTAGTTAGGGTCGTTCTGTAGGCAAGGGGGTAGGTTTGACACAAATTCATACAAGGGTTCGGCACACAAACCTTCCAAATAGGGGTACTCACTAGCCAAGAAACTTTCCACTTCCAAATTGGAGTCCTCACTGAACATGATAGGGTTTGGATCGACAGGAGGTTTTGGCTTATTTCTTGCCATTCGCGAAATCAAACGGGCATTATTTTTTCCTTTGGCGTTTACAGTGGGTTTCGCCTTAGGCTTTTTGCCCATAGGCTTAACAGTCTCAACACCCTTAGTCACAGAGTGGGGTAGATCGATAGGTGAGTCGGCCAAGGGTTTAGGTAGCAGGATGTTGTAGGGTACTGGGGGTACTTCTTTGTCCTTGCTCACCACAGGTTTGTCAACCTGTGTCGGCTTCGAATCCTCAAAATCATTTCGAGCAATGAAATCACTCCAACATTCTCCGTGTAGACTCAAATGACAGATCACAATAATGTTAACCAGCCCATAATGAAAAAGGCTACTATCAGCCTGGTTCCTTGTGTACTTTTTTGACATTTTAAACAGTCTTCTATGCAAATAGTAGGGCATACTGAGCTGATAACCCATAAAAACCATAAGCAAACGAAGGTGGTGTAAGAAAACAAACTCGTACCGACCTTCGCAGGTGATAAACTGTTTGATTATCATCAATAAATCATGAGAACACTGTTTAAGCATGGTCACGGGCAAACCTTTATCACAGGAGATAACTTACGCGACTGGAAGAGCAGTGTCCAAGGGACCTCCTCTACTTTGCAATTATTGGACCATCGTTGTCCAGTGGCGGGCAAACCAGTAGCAAGACTGATAAACTGTTCGTCAATTTCCAATTGAATATCACCGACCTTGGCTCGACAGCCATCAAATGTCAAAGCAAATTGTCGAGCTACGCAGAGGTTAAAACCCTCAAATTTTTGTAAAAATGGAAGCCACCCATTTTCCTCGAGGTCACTGTGGACACTGTCAAACATCAACAGAGCCTGGCTCCCATTGGGTTCAGCTCGGAGGACAGGGGCCATGGTGCGAGCACATGGTAAGGGTTTGGTTCGAATTTACCAATGCACAGGAGCAGAGTCATTTGGTCTAACAGCAATGAACGATCAAAGGGGAAGCATTAATGTGCACATGCGAGGGTGGTGGAGTTATTCACCACCATGCACAATAGTTATGGTAAAGAACAACCACCAAGTTCAACCTCTATTCAAACAATCATAGCATAGTTAAAAAACCAATCGTTTACCAACCAAAGAATCAAACGGTGAGTGATATGCCAACGCGCCATTACCTATAGTTTGTCAAACCATTGACATTAAGCGTGCAACCAACCCCAAATGCTAAACATGCGCCATTGTATAAATTGTTAATCAAAAGTTTTAAACCATTGTGCCAATCGATATCTATAAAATTTACAAGCCAAGAGCTATAAAAATATTATCATAAGGATCGTTTATATATAAAAACAAAAATAAATCACAACCCCTATGCAATTCAATGACTAGGTAAGTCACAAAAAATATAAATCTATATGCTCAATGCCTCATAAGTTTAATAAAATCAAGTTATGCAATCCATATAAAAATGTCCAATGAGCATAGTTTAAAAATCTTTTCAGCCACATAACGATAAACCAAAGGTAAGTGCCATGAAAAATATTGAAAAAAAGATGACAACAATTCAGATAGTGATCGAAATGTGACCTCGACAGGAGAAGCTTTCATGTTTACAGTCGTGAAAACTTAATGGAGACAAAATGCAAGTGTCGCAAGAAATGAAAATATCGTCTATTTGAAAAATGCGACGACAATTTGAAGTTCATAAGACAAAAGTTGTAGGCAGCTGATAGGACAATAGAAAAAATTGAATTGGCTGCCAACAATGGCGACACACTGGTAGAAGCAGTTGTCTCTGTCAAAAGAAATAAATTCAGATTAGGACAGCAAAGAAAATTTCAAACTCAAAAATAACAACCAGAAAATCGTACAAACATCGTCATTAATCATTTTTTCCAGCAGTGTTTTAAAAGATGAAAACCAATGACAGTCTTAAGATCAGCAAGTCACGATATTAATGATAAAATATTCAATATTGTTGGCATGGCCACTGCTGCCAGCAGGCGTCCATAGCCTCGAATGGGTTGCCATTTAACCCACTCTGACATCAGTATCCTGTCAAGAAATTCTAGATCAGAATAAAGGACATTAAAGAGGTTCCTCATATTTTTTTACAGATTTTCATGTACCCGACATTGCTTCGTTGCCCACGGGCCTGTTCAGTACCCCGGTGAAGTTGTCTTGGCGCCATGCATGCATTTACCTGCTGCTAGCATACCTTTTCAGTATCCCGACAGGTTTACAAGCACTTCCCACAGCTCTTATTCATAATTTTATTGTGTTTTTCTTTTATAGATATATAGCTGAGCGAGGTGACGTTGATAATCTTGATATTTTAACATATTTTTTCAGACCTCATCAGAATTTTTTAACACTGTCCTTTATTCATCTCCAGAAATGTTTTATTTATAAAAACAACTTCCTACGACAGGGATACATCATTTGAGTCATTCCTTTACGGAAAAGGGACTACGTAAAAAGATAATAGATGATCATGACAAACTTTGCTCAGAGATTGAAATCAGTAAACTTCTTTCAAACACCAAAATTTTCCAACATAAATGTCATTTTCAAATATATACCATTGATGTTTGTACAAACTTTCAGAAGTTATTTCAGCGAAGAAATTTTTCTATCGTCTTTGTCTGAATGGCTCAGTGCACAGGTATGCGTATTTTTCAAAAAAACCAAAAAAATGATCAATTCAATTCGAAATCAAACATAAAGCAAATGAAAGATCAAAATAAAAGCAAAATATATACATAATATACAAGGGTAGTTATCAAGCAAAGTATCTTTTCAGGGCTTGGCCATTCACCGGATAGGTGTCAAGCTGCCCTTCAAGATTCTGTAATTGAAAGGAACTAGGACCCAACTTTTCAGCAATTAAAAATGGCCCAAGCCATAAGTTTTGAAACTTGGTGTGCTCACCCTTTCCTTCGTGTGGTTTGTCCCACTTTATGACGAGATTGCCTACTTCAAAATTCCTATCAGAAGCAGAATTAGAATCGAACCAGATTTTAATCAATTGTTGATGTTGATCTAATTTATGCTTAGCTTGGGTTCTTACTTCTTCCAACTTCATCAAAGCGTTAATGCGGCTTTCTAAATGGGGACAATATTCTTCTTGGACTTTTTGTGACAATTGAAGTGAAGGAAGAAGAATGTGAGGTGGAAGAATGGCTTCTCTGCCATAAACTAGAAAAAAGGGGGAAGTTACCTATAGCGGCTTTGGGGGTTACCCTATCATCCCATAGTGCATTCAGCAGTGCATTGTGCCAATTCTTGTGATTTTCAGACACAGTTATCTTGATTATTTTGATCAAGTTCTTGTTGGTTGATTCTACTAAGCCATTGCCCTGGGGGTAGTAACTAGCAGAATACTTTAACTTAATTCATTTTTCCAAAGAAAACTCTCTCATCTCAAGAGAAGAAAAGTATGAAGCGTTATCAAATACTAGACAATCAGGAATACCGAAACGAGTGATAATATTCGAGTTCAGAAAAGCAATCACCTGACTTGTGTTAACATTTATTAGCGCAGTAGCTTCAGACCATCGAGTAAAGTAGTCTGTGGTTGTCACAATATACTTGTGTTGTTGTGAGGAAGGAGGGTTAATAGGACCCATGATATCAAGGCCCCATTGCTGGAAAGGAGAATCCACTGAGACGGGTTGCAAGGGAAAGGTTGGTTTTTGCAACCGCCCTGATGCTTTCTGACAGATGATACATTTACGACACAAGGCACGAGCGTCCCTAAAAAGCGTGGGCCAGTAGTAACCGGCTCTTAAAACCTTATGAGCAGTGGTGTCACCACCGAAGTGACCACCAGCTTCTCCTGCATGCAGCTCAAGCAAGACTCTTTTTGCTTCGTCTTTCTCGAGACAACGCATCAGTACGCCGTCAAAATTCTGACGAAACAGTATACCATTAACTAGATGAAAGGAGGCGGACTTTAGTCTCAACGCTCTTCTCTTGGCAGGGTCAAGGTGACGGGGGGCTGATCCATGTTCAAGACAGAATCTAATATCGTCGTACCAAGGACTTACGAGGTTCTGTGAGCAACAAATCAAACTTTGATCGAGTTGTTCTAGGTTTGACGTATCACTATCTTCTTGCTGTCCTATTTCCAAATCAACAACCAACTTACACAATCCCTGGCCTCTCACGATCTGAGCTGGGGTGATCTCTAATTCATACTCCTACAAGGAGGTGACCCAGTTGTCTCTCTTCTCTCCTAACTCCTTCTGCACTATCAAGTTCCTTACGGCAGGATAGGGGACAATGATTTTCGTCCTTGACTTCAAAAGATAGGACCGGAAATGCTTAACTGCTTTGAAAACAGCGTAGGCTTGCCGATCGACCGCTGGGTAGTTAAGTTCAACACCTTTGAAAGAAGAGCTCATAAAGGTGATGGGTACTTCGTTGTTCTCAGAATTATTCTGAGTTAGGACTGCAGCATAGGAACGATCAGAGGCAAAAGTATAGAGTGTAAAATCTTGAGAGAATTCAGGGCTCATGAGAGACGGAGCGTCTATTATGGCCTTCTTTATAGCATTAAAAGCTTGGTTTTCTGTGGGTCCCCAATGATATTGAGTGTATTTCTTAATCAGGTTCTGAAGAGGCCTAACCATTTCGGAGAAGCTGGGGACAAATCTCCTCACGAAATTAATCTGGCCTAGGAAAGACTGCATGGATTTATTGGATGTAGGTGGGGGAAGTTTAGCGATGACTTGAGTCCTCTCGGGGTCAATAATCATCCCATCACTAGACACAATGAATCCTAGTAGTTTACCCTGTTCTACTGCAAAGATGGACTTCTTGGGGTTTAAGGAGATGCCGTATTTACGACATCGTAGTAGAACGGCTCATAAGTGAGCTAGATGATCGTCTTTTTTTTTAGAATAAACGGTCACATCATCTAAGTAAACTACGACGAAGTGATTGATTAAGCCTCGAAAATCAATGTCCATTGCTCTCTGAAAGGTAGCACCAGCATTCATCAATCCAAAGGGCATTTTGCGATAAGCATAAGTGCCCCACGGGGTACGGAAGGTTGTTTTTAGTTGGTCTGGTGGAGACATCAAGACTTGGTTGTATACAGAGAAACCATCCAACAAAGATAGCCTCTCGAGACCAGATACTTGTTGAAGGATCTGTTCCATGGGAGGGACAGGATAGTTGTCTTTGTCAGACGCTTTGTTGAGATTTCAGAAATCGACACAAAGTCGAATTTTCCCGTTTTTCTTCTGAACTGGGACGAGGTTGGAAACCCATTGAGTGTGCCTAACAGGAAAAATTATTTTAGCACTTAGGAGTTTATTCAATTCTTTTTGAACGGTCGGTTCTAGTTTAGGGTGCATTTTCCTCAGTTTCTGTTGGAAGGGTA
>SNQJ01S0055478.1:0-13634 GCA_010110895.2 Picea sitchensis
TACCAGTAGGTAGAGTAGTACTCTGTTTTCCTGTAGACAGCTTTAGATTGATTTTGATAACCAGATTAAATGCATTTGAGGAAACACTCTTTCTGTTGTGTCTTGAATAGAAATGGTGATGATAGATGATTAAAAGTAGTGGCGGAATAAGCTTGTGAAATCATACTTATGAATGGAAATAGAAGCACCAGCATTTAAACATAAGACTGTTTTATGTTGATGACTTAAATAGGGAATGCTAAGTTTCAAGATCGTCATTAAGATTCAAGTTCTCAGAGTGATTTTATGTTTTCTTTTCAGGATAGTCTTTAGATAGGAATTATCTTACCTGCACATACAGTGTATCAGCTCGAAGTTTACCAACCCTGGTTTGACAATTTAGTGTTTTAGGTCATTTAAATCTTCAATTTAGCAACCTGATACAAGTCTCCACTACATGAAGGATGACCAGCATCTCTTTCTCCTATGTGGATTTACCAAAATTCCAGTCACACAATTTCTTAGTAGTGAATTCCAAGGGGCACTCTTCTTGCATTAAAACTGCTCCAAGACCTCTACCCAAGGAATCACATTATATAACAAAAGTCGTATTAAAGTATGGAAATATTAATACTAGATTAGTGCACATGGCATAGTTTAAAGTTTAGAAGGATTTCTTGGCTACCTCACTCCATACAAAGGAATTATTTTTTAGTAATGATGTTAAGGGAGAAATAATTTTTCCATAATTTTTTATAAACTCCCTATAGTAGCCAGTAAGTCCTAATAACCCTCACAAACTCTTCAACATCTTGGGTCAGGAATAATCTTGCATAGCCACAACTTTCTTGGGATCTACTCATACTCCATCATAAATATCAATGTGTCTCAGGTATTCAACCTCTAAATCCCCAAAAGAAAATTTGGAGTTTTTCAAGAAAATTTGGTGGTCTCATAGAAGTTGTAAGGATTTATCAATAAGCTCTATATGGGAATCCAAGATTTTGTGTAGGTTAAGATATCATCAAAGAGTACCGACACAAAATTGCATAGAAAGGATAAAAAAAAAGTGTTCATGATTCTATAGAAGGTGTATGAAACATTGAAAAATTCCAAAGGGAATCCCTGAAAACTCATAATGGACTTCATGTGTGAAGAAGTTTCCCTTAGGTATGTTTGTCTCTTTCATCCATGTTTGGTGGTATCTGGAATGAAGGTCAATTTTGGTGAAAAATTTAGCTCCATGGAGTTCATATAAGAGATCATCATTAACACGGATGGGGAATTTGTCTTGAATGGTGTTGGCATAGGGGCAGACCTAGGGTTCAAATCTAACAATGCACCTAAAAACCCTAACTACTACCCCTTTCGGCAACACCTATGAAGCAGATGAAGTCTCACCCGAAGTAGCAATAGGGGGGTTGCAGGACACGTGTGTCTACAACTAGAGGAAATGTAGGATGATTTCAGAGCAGCAATGCAAGATAACCTAGATATGCTTAACATTATTATGCTTACTTCACGAAGTTAGTTATATCTCTTATCTTTTAATAGGGAACACAACACTACAATAACAGTATAATAGATAGAAAATAACACAACATCAACCACAAAGGACAACATGATTTACATGGTTCAACCTCTCCCTAGGGATACGTCTAGAGAACTGTGTGTATTGATTAAGTATATGAAAAATACATATTTCTATCTGTGCACTCAATTGTAGATCCTTATCCTTCTTCCTCTTTATGCCCTCTCCTTGCGCACCCAGCTGCAGGATAGATATTTGCACCTAGCTGAAGATCCACAATACAACAATGCTCTCAGACATAATACTTATACCTCTCCAAAACAATAATATAAACAACCTCTCAACTCTTCTAGACCTCTTTTTATACATTTCATGGCCCTTATACACCCTAGACTGAAGCCTAGGTGTCAAAACCCTAGGTCCCAAAACCATAGGTCCAAAACCCAAGGTACCAAAACCCTAGGTCCACATAACTCACCTTTTAAGAGATTCATCGACCTGTTCTTCCTTCTTCCCCGCGAGGTGCTCCAAAGGACCCATTGATGTCTTCTTCTACTTGATAACTTTTCCATGTTCCATCTTCCTTGATGCTTTGTCTTACTAGTTCTTCTTTTTCAACAACTTGCTTTCCTTTACTCTGCTCCTTCTTTTTTTCTTCTTTAACCACTTCGAACCCTCCCTGGTTTATGTACCTTTCATGCACTTCATGCTTTGTATTTCTTCTTCTTTAATATTTTATTTCTTCCTTAATACATGACCAAGGGCCAACAGGCCCCCAACGCTCACATGTGACTCGTCCCGAGTCACTACAAGGTTGAACCTTTTGTATCACTACGACTACACACTGCACAGAGCAGCCTTTGGTTTCTACTTTGTCCCTCCCTATCATGTGCAGGCTGTATTTTCTGTGTTTGGTACCCAATTCAACTACACCTAGTACTTAGACCCTTCTTTCTTACTTTTACTGAGAGCTACGAGGCAAATGGTTGTCATAATACAATTTCAACCGGCTCCCATTTACTAAACCATCCTTCCATTCTCCATTAAGGGTCTTAAACATCATAGCTCCTCCTTCTGTAACATGGGTGACCTCAAATGACCCAATCCAATGTGTCTTGAACTTTCCTGGATGCTTCATGAACTTGTTGTCGTATAAAAGTACCAAATCTCCTTGTTTAAATCCTTTCCTCTTTATATGTTGATCATGGTAAGCCTTTTCTCATTCTTTTTGTACCTATTGATGAAATCATGCAATGAGCCTGTCTTCCTCTAGTTCCCTCAACTACGCAATCCTATCTTGAACAACGTTGGTGTCATCCATTCCTACAAATGCTACAATTCTTAAGCTAGGAACCAAATATTTCATAGGTACCACTACTTCCAAGCCATAAACTAACTTAAAGGGGGTCTGTGTTGTCATATTTTTGCAAGTAGTTCAATAAGCCCATAACACTACTGGAATTCTCAAATCCCAATCATCTCTGTTGATAATGCAAATCTTAGTTAGCATTATCTCCAAGATCTTATTGAAATATTTGATTGTACCATTCTCCTGTGGGTGGTATGGTGTTCTCTTCTGATGGTGAACTTTGAAATCTTGGGTCAGGGCTTTAATAATTTTGTTGATGAAGTGTGTGCCTTGATCACTCACAAGGACCTTAGGGCATCCTACTCTAGTTATGATATCATCAAATATGAACTGCACAGCTATAGGTGCACTACATTCCTTAAATTCTCTTGCTTTTGCCCATCTGGTCAAATATTTTGTAGGAGTGATAATGTATCAAGATCCTGTACGCTTTCCTAGTGGGTTGATAGGTCCCACAAATTCAATAGCCCATTTCTAAAATGCTTGTAAAGTTAGATAAGGTGCTAAAGGCATCTCATCCCTTCTTGACGGCTTCCCTACTCTTTGACATACGTCACAGACTATGTAGTATTCCTTAGCATCCTTGGGTAAAGTGGGCCACCAAAGGCCATCTCTGAGAACCTTTTGCATTGTTTATTTCTCTACATAGTGTCCTCCTACGATGCATTCATGTGCTTCTGCAAGGATCAATGGTCTTTCTGACTCCATAACACATCTTCTTAAGATCTCATCTGGTCCCATCTTATATAACTTTCCATCTATAAGTTGAAAATCTGCAGTGCGGACTACCAACTGTTTCTTATGAATAACTATATATTCACAAGGCTCCATTCATGTGGAAAGGAACTAGACTATTTTAGAGAAGTGATCATTGACTTTCCTAATGGCCAACAACTGTGCATCTGGTAGTGTATCATCCAAACTAGTAGGTTCCTCACCATGTTCTAAACTGGATAAGTGATCAGGTCCTTTATTCATTCTTCCTGGCTTGACCATGATCTCAAAGTCATACTCCTGGAATAATAATATCCATTTGCATATTCTTCCCCCCAACATTGGATTTTTGACTAAGTACTTCAATGCATAGTGATTAGTAAACATCTTAAAATGTCCTCCCAACAAGTAGTGTCTAAACTTCTGCAACACATATACCATAGTTAAGCCTTCTCTTTTAGTGGTAGTATAATTCATTGCAGATGTATAAAGATTCCTTCTAGAAAAGGATATAGGTTGGTCAATATCTCCTACTCTTGGTTGTTCCAAGACTGCTCCTAATGCAATGGATGAATAATCGACATGAACATTGAACTCCTTACTCCAATCTGGAAAAACCAAGATAGGCGCAGTGACCATTTTCTGCTTTAGTGTGTCGAAGCTCTGTTGGAATTCTTCTGTCCATTGAAACTTACTATCCTTATTTAATAGCTTCTCCATGGGTGTTTTTATCTGTGAATAACCCTTAATAAAATCTCTATAATATTCAGTGTGTCCTAATGCAGTGTGCAGCTGTCTAACTGAAGTAGGAGGAGGTAGATCAACAATGATAGCAATCTTGGAAGGATCTACCAACAACCCCTGTTTACACAAAATGTGTCCTCACAACACCCCAAAATGTGAAAATAAAATACACTTCTTAAAGTTCAGGGAAATCTGACATAGCCTATACTTATCTAACATTAATCTTAAACATTCAATACAATCTTTCAGTAGGCTAAAAACAGTCCAGTCATCAAAGTATGCCTCCAAAAACTTATGTAAAAAATCCTTAAATGTTTGGACCACCACCCTGGAAAATATGGTTGGTGCATTCTTCAAACCAAAAGGCATCACAGTGTATTGAAAAGAACCTCATTCAGTTGCAAATGTAATCTTATGTATGTCCTCCTTAGCAATTTTGATTTGGTGGTAGCCTAAAAATCCATATGTGAATGAATAAACTTCTTTTCCTCCTACATTATCTAGGACTTCATCAGTAAAAGGTGTAGGAAATGGGTCATGTAAACATGCATCATTCAATTTCCTTAGATCTACACAGATTATGATTTCTCCTGAATTTTTATCTTGGACCACCATAAGGATGATCCATTCATATTCTTCAACTGGTTCTATGATTCCTTCTTCCAACATTCTATCTAATTCAATCTTAACCTTCTTATTGTATTTGGGATTTAGTCTGTAGGGACTCTGCTTCATAAGCCTTACATCTAGTTTCAAAGGAATCTCCATTTCTCCCACGGGTCCTTTAATTCCCTTCATGTCTGTGAACTTGGTTGAGAACAAGTCCTGATACTCATGCAATAGTCTTTAATCTTACTAATAGTAGCATCATCCCAATAGTCTCCACCATTTTCCAACTTAGGTGCTTGCTCTGTTCCAATATTAACCTTCTCAATTTTAATAGGTTTCCCAACAAAAGGTAATTCAATCCCCGACCCTTCTATATCTCTTTTTCCTTCAGTTTCTGAAATGTTCACATTCCTAGGTTCATCATCCTCATTGGCATTAATATTATAACAACCCTGTAACTTTTGAAGAGGTACATTCCATTCATATTCTTATTGTTCAAGAGGGGATTTAGGTGCCTCTTCAAAGACCTTTTGTCTTACAATTTGTAAGGCCTAATCTACTATAGGGTACTGAATTTCAAATAGGAACGTAGCTATAAAGTTCTGGGTCATACCATACCAATCTGTAGTGACAAAGTGCAGTTCTACTTGAAGATACTAGTTGATAGGCATAGTATCCAAGGTTTTAATGAACTTATGTACCCGCTATTCTTTAGGAATGTTTCTCCAGGCTTCCTTGCATCTTCGTGCATGGTCCTTAGTGAAACTCTGACCTATGTATCGAACTTTGCAACCTTCAACTTGGTATGAAAAGTGCACTGTCAACAAGGTGCAACATTGTACCCACTCCGCGATGTTCTTCTTGTGTGTTCCCCACCATATAGATGGTGTTTCTTTCAAGGTTTCATATAGCACCAACATCCTCTCTTGTATTGGTACAATTCTATCAAATTGAACTAGAAATGTCTCTAAATTATTCAAGCCATCAAATGTAGGAACATTACTTACTTTTGTGCCAATCCATCAAACTGCCTTGGTCAATCTAGCACACCTCCACGTAGAGACTTCATACATTTTGTTTTTCCATTTTTCCAATGCTTCTTATGAATCTGATGAACATGCACTCTCACTTCGCCAGCTTAGATTTCCATCTATTGTAGGATTAATATAATCTTGTTTTCCTGTTGTCAATTTGTAGATGTTTTCTAGCTCATATGCATGGTCTTCTTCTCTTATAGGTTATGTGTATCTATGACCTTCATCAAGGTCAAGAGGTGCAATGAACCTAAGGCCATCACCTTTAAATGTCATTCTTCTCTTTTATAGGTCAACAACAGTCAAATTGTTAAAAGCCTAATCAATACCCAACAATGCGGGATAAGGACAACTACCATCAACAATCTCAATCACTTTGAAGTCTGCAAATGTCCTTACCCCGTTGATGTCTATAGGGACATGCTCTAGTCTTCCAAAGGGGCTCACTGCCTACTAGTTAGCCATCTTGAGCCTAATAGGAGAGTAAATAAATTTAGGTTTTCCCATCAATGCCCAAGTCTACTTTGTCATAACACTTACTTCTAATCCCAGGTTGAGGACCACATAGTCTATGTTGTAGTCTCCAATCTAAGCACTAAGGTGTAGTTCCTTTCTTGTCCACATTTTTCTAGATACTTGATTCAAAACTCTATTCAGTAGAGGATCTATTCTTCTAATTTCATACTGTCTTATAAATTTTTGTAGTTCATGCACAACTCTTTCATATTTAATCAAGTTAATGCAAGTATACATGAAGTCCACGAGCTTACTTACCTCTTTTCCTTTCCTAAGTAGGATAGACTGATCAAATGTTGGAGGCATTTCACATTCCCTTACTTATGGTTGTGCCCTAGATGAATAAGCATGTTCTCCTACAAATTCTCTTCTTGCTTCTTCAAAAGTATGCTTTTATTTCCTTGGATCAAACAATTGTGGCTTCTCTACATCTCTTTTGATCCCTAATCCATCTGTAGTATTTCCTGAAGTCACCCTATCTTCTCCTATAACAATGTCTCCTCTAGTAATAATGGTGACTCTAGGATCCTTACCGCGAGGTTCCACTAATATTAGTTGGACTTGATGGCTTCCACCTCGTCTTTCCTGAATTTTAGCTAACAAAATTGGGCAGTCTTCAATGACATGGTTGAATGAATTACAGTAGTTGCAAGTGGTACAAGGGTTCTGACAATCCCTTTCCAAATGACCTGGTTAGGTGTAGTTATAGAAAATAATCTAACCTTTACCTCGAACCATGCCTCCTCCTCATCCTCTTCCTCTGAACCCACCATGACGGTTGAAGTTTCCTCTTCCTGGGGAGTTGAGTTTCACAACATTCCCTTCTTTTTGTAATTCTCCTTGATTTCTATATGCATCCCTTGATCTTCCATGCATGAGGTCGTAATCCCTAGAGTCCTTCTCATCATGCCCCACATATTTTCAGAATGTACAATAAATATTGGTGGGTGTTTGGACATATTTATTCATATAATAACATTCACCAGGGCGATGTCTAGTTCTACATACCTCTCACTAGTGTAAAGTAGCCTACTTCAAAGGTTTAGGGGCTTGAGAGGCCAAGTATTCACTAAATAGGGGACAATGCTCTTTGTCATGGCCCTCTGATTTACATTTGATACACCAAATGTCTTCTCTTTTCTCATTTCCTTTATCTTTCTTCATGTCTTCAACCTGTAAAGATAAACTAGTTAATTATTTCAAAATCTGACTCATACCTAGACTGGATTCTCCTACAGGGGATGCTTCTAGTTTCATGGAAATATCTAGTGTTTCATCCTGCAAAGTGACCTTCTGTTGCATCAAAGGAACTCTAATGTGTGGCAGGAGGGCAGCGATGAACCATTCCTTATGTTGTTCATCTGGGATATGAAAACTTAAATGACCTGTCAAGGTCTTAAACCTCTGATCAAACTCCAAAACGAGTTCAGTCACATTCTGCTTGATTTCCTTCAACTCTGTAATTCACTGTGAATCTGACTTAGCTTTCTTGAAATCTTCACTCAACACAGTCTTAATGTCATTCATTGGTTTAGGATGTAGATATCATGTAACAAATTTCATGTACCAACTCAATGCATGATCCCTCAAGGTAGTGCTAAATTGATCTCTCTTAACATGTTCATTGGTGACTTGCTTAATGCTCCATAAAACTTTGCATAAGAACTAGTGTTGGTCAGGATCCTCTGATCCATCTCCTCTGAAAATGGGTAACCTCATTTCATATTCCATGGATCTTCCTTGGTTTCTCAACTGAGAATGTATTGAACTACTTGTAACAGTGTTCTGAGTGCTCTGATTACTCAGGTTACTCTGGTTACTTAATGTTGCTAAAACAACAAGAAGAATAATAATACTTACTTCAACATTAGGCGAAGTCCCTGGAGTTTCTGGTTCTTCTCGGCGAAGTTCCTCGGTCTCTACTTCCTCTGCCCTTGAGAACTCTAAATACTCTTCATCTGATCTCCCTGCTTCTTATCCACTGTAGAAATATTTGTCTTGAGTCAATGGCCTGTAAATATGCTTAAATAGGTTCACAAGAGGAACCTTTTTGAATGATATCCCACTATGTGTGTATCCAGCCTCTGTGTCATTGTCATTGTCTAAATTCTTGAACATTAGCTTTAAAATCCAACTAATTATTGTATCTTCAGGATATTCTCCTCATGCAATAGCATCTTAATATTTAAATTCAAAAATTGTAGGAACTTTCCTCTAGGTCCCTTGAAGAGATACCTCTCTTCTTGGCTATATGATTCCCCTCTATCAGTAGAAAATTCATTAATGTACCCTCCAATAGTCCTATCAAGCCAGAGATCCACCGCTCTAGACACAACATTATCGGTTCTCTTGAATTTCTTAATCAGTGTTGTTGTCCAAACCACAGGTGGTCTAGATATGATCTTAAATCTAGGTGTATGCTAATCTGGCTAACCACTCGTACAACTCCTTATGAACTCCTGTAAAGAAAATATCATGTACATTAGTAAATATGTACCTTCCCAACCAATCTTCTATACTAGTTCTAGGGTTCTTGTTCTAAGCTTCGGCGAATTCCCTTTCTTATTCTTCTATCTGATTCTAAATCTCTTTCTTCGATGGAAACCATCTTGACATTCCCTCAAGAATATCTCAGTCCTGACAACAAAACAATTTGTTGGCACAGGGGCAGACACAGGGTTCAACTCTAACAATGCACCGGCAAACCCTGATTATTGTCCCTTTCAACAACACCTACGAAGCAGATGAAGTCTCACCTGAAGTAGCAATAGGGGGGTTGCAAGACATAGGTGTCTACAACCAGAGGAAATGGAGGATGATTTCAGAGAAACAATGCAAGATAATCTATATATGCTTAACAATATTATGGTTACTTCACGAAGTTAGTTATATCTCTTATCTTTCAATAGGGAACACAACACTACAATAACAGTATTGTAGATAGAAAATAACACAGCATCAACCACAAAGAAAAACAAGATTTGCGTGGTTCACCCTCTCCCTAGGGATACATCCATAGAACTGTGTGTATTGATTAAGTATATGAAAAATACACAATTCTATCTGCGCACACAACTACAGATCCTTCTCCTTCTTCCTCTTTATTCCCTCTCCCTACACACCCAGCTGCAGGATAGATCTTCATACCCAGTTGAAGATCCACAATACAAGAATGCTCTAAGACATGATACTTCTACCTCTCCAAAACAACAATATCAACAACCTCTTGACTCTTCTAGACTCATTTTATACATTCCATGGCTCTTAGACACCCTAGACCGAATCCTAGGTGTCAAAACCTTAGGTCCCAAAACCCTAAGTCCAAAACCCTAGGTACAAAATCCCTAGCTCCACATAACTCACCTTTTAAGAGATTCACCAACCTATTGTTCCTTCTTCCCCATGAGGTGCTCCAAAGAACCCATTGATGTCTTCTTCTGCTTTCTGACTTGTCCATGATCCATCTTCCTTGTTGCCTTGTCTTCCTAGATCTTCTCTTTCAACAGCTTTCTTTCCTTTACTTTGCTCCTTATTTTCTTCTTCTTTAACCACTTCGACCCGTCCCTGGTTTTTGTGCCTTCCGCGCACTTCATCTTTGTATTTATTCTTCTTTAATCTTTTCTTTCTTCCTTGATACATTACCAAGATCCAACAAATTGCTAACTTATTGAGAGCCTAAAAATCAATACATGTGCACAAATTACCTTACAACCACTTGTGATGAGTATGGGTTGGTACTAGGATGTATGAATCCAATGTCCAACAATTCCTTAATGATATTTTAGATTTCATTGTTCTATGCAAATAGGTGCATATAAGGACAAACATTGGGTGGTATACTATCAAGAATCAGTGGAATACCATTATCATGATCCCCTCACGAAGGAGGTAAACCATGGGTCATTTCAAATACATATTGATGTTTAAATAGGAACAACTACAAATCAAAGTGAATCTCTTGTGGCAGGGTGTCCACTACTTGTATGGCATTGAACTATGTAATAATACATAAGTGGCATTTCTTTAATAACTTGTCCATGCGATGAGAGTTGATAATTTGAAGGGAACCAATATGTAATCTATTTGAGGGTATGTTTGTTTCCTTCCTTAGTGAATCTCATGTATAAATCCTTGATATTCATGGTGACAAGTCCCAAAGTGTGTAACCAATCTACTCTAAGAGCTACATTGCAAGCACCTATTTCAATCACAAACATTTGAGTTTTGATATAATACTCACCTATTTGGAGTTTCATATTTTCATAAAATCCACCACATTTCATCATACTACCATTGTCTATCATAATTTGAAAATTAGGCAGAGTGTAAACATAACAATGGGTTTATTTAGTCACTCTCCTATGAATTAAATTTCAGGTGATGCCAATATCGATCAATACAATCACTTTGTGATGCTTGATATAAAAAATCAACTTCATTATTTGGGGTGTTGAGAAACCTAATAAGGCAGTGATATAAATTTGGGGTTCCTTGAAAGGATCTTGCAAGGTGTTTTCCTCATCCATAGGAGGGGTGGCATCATCCAAATATAGTTTAGGAGTTTCTACAATTTATATGTATTCTTAGTGTTCTTATTGGGATACATTCATTGAAATAATTTTAATTTTTTTTGTTGGACAGAGTGTCATTGATTTCA
The DNA here is from genome assembly GCA_010110895.2 of Picea sitchensis. Taxonomy (NCBI): domain Eukaryota; kingdom Viridiplantae; phylum Streptophyta; class Pinopsida; order Pinales; family Pinaceae; genus Picea; species Picea sitchensis. The sequence goes on from SNQJ01S0055478.1 coordinate 11,154, forward strand.
AACAGTAGGATGGTATGCAGAGACTAAATATTAGGAGGCTTAGTGAATGAAGATCAAAGATCAAAAGAGATAACGCGATGATACTCAGAAGGGAAAGAACATTATAGAAACATGATCAGATCAAGTCAGTATCATTGAATATGCAAGCACCAAATCAACGGCAGGGATGGATTACAGAGAGAAAAATGAGAATTAAAAAGTGTGTTATTCCCAACCCCGCAATCAGTCTAGACCGTCAGATTACAAGAGAAGGATCGTTGGAGGACTAGTCAACGATCAGATCAAATCGGGATTGTTGATACGCAAGCATCATATCAATGGCAGCGATAGATTATAGAGAGTGAAAGGAGAATTAAACAATGTGTTATTTCCAATATCGCAATTAGTCTAGACCATCGATCATCATCTGCCAAATAGATCTATAGTTGGCATCAGTTCCACTACCAATGATCAGTTTTCCATTGTAGAGCTCGACGATAGTTTTAAGCATCATGCTAGTTGGGACCCCGCAATCATCCTTGATCATTGATATTCTTCAAGATCCTTCTCGGCCGATGGATCAAGTTGAGTGGAAGGATAGGATAAGCGAGCAAAAAGGGTTGAGATTTCAAATACCCAAATTCTCGATAGTCGTTGGATCACTTTAAGTGGAAGGATTGGATAAGAAAAGCAGAAGAGTCATTGGATTTAAACCAAGGCAAAGTAGCATTGCAGATAGATCGAGCCATGGATCTAAGATAATGATCAACGAACAAAATTTATTTTAGGTTACAAGTTGTGTGGAGGTTACACTTCGGGGAATCTCACTTCAGAAGAATTGTGAAATGGAGAAATCGAATTACCCGAAATCCCGAAAGCCAAAATAAATAAGGATCGTTAGATCTAGACAATACATAATGACCATCAGATCTAGATGATGGTCAACTTTGGCAAAATGGAGTTGATAACATGTAAAATCACCCGAAGGCCGAAGTTCCAAAATCACGAGGTTAAGACACGTAGCACTAATATTGAGATCCCACGTCATCAATAGTGAAGTCAACAAGGAAATGTGGAATAATCAGATGATGACAAGTGTCAAGATGAAATCAAAATTTCAGGTACATGTAAATCACAAATATGAGTGACATGTGACATCCACTCGACCCGTGCTAGGTCATCAAGTGACGTTGGCAAGTTACGTCACTCTGGGAGTTTTACTTCAAGACTTTCACCACCAGCAAATGACCTAAGTCGCAAAGTCCTGAATTTTGAAGTCCCGAAGTGGTAATGAGTCATCCGATCTGAAGAACACTTCAGGAGTGTTCTCAACCGTTGATCGAGTACAATGGAAGGATAGTGTAAGTGGAAGTGTTAATCGACCGCAAGCGGTCTCCACCGTTTTATGACTTATTCAGTTGGTGATCATTCCAGAGTAAAATGGAGCAACAATTATCCGAACCCCCGAAGTTCCAAAGGCCAAAGTTCCGAAATGAATGAGAATCATCCCTTCAATTGTTGATCAAGTCCTAACCAATGATTTTCTTGAAAAGCCTCTGATAATCCTGGATCGTACATCCAAACAGAGGATTGAATATTGATGATCTGATCTGTTTCGGTGAAATCTGATTCAGGATATTTGAAAGGTTGTAAAGGCCTAAAGTCTCAAAGGACAAAGAACCGAAGAAACACGGTCCCAGCATTGGACACATGGGGGCTGAAAGGAGAAATGGCGAAAGAAGAAGACAGTTCTTAAATTAATAAGCCTTTGGTTTTGCACTTGTAGTCACATAGAAATGGGTTGAAGGAAGCGCCTTTGCAGAACTCGGTTTCTACAAATATTTGCAGGAATACGGAATCGAGTTAAAAGGAAATCGATCCATACTTTTGATCGATTTACGAAAAGAACTCTCACTAAGTTAAAATAATTAACATTCATGGCTGATTAATAATTGTGATTGATGTTAATGTTAAAATGAAGAGGTGTGATGGTCCAAACGAAAGGACAGAATACGTTATTTCTCACATCATTTTGAAGATTATATAAACGTGAAAGAATGGTGAGAATAATGTGTCTCTACAGTCTGAATCAGAAGATATATTAAATCACAGAAGAAGAGAGAGACGCAGTGAAGACATGATACACAATTTTTCCAGATTCAGAAAATAAGGGTGGTTGGGTGGTGCAAGGTCAGGTTGGTGCTTGCAAGGGAGTTGATGCTTCCTTGTCAGTTGTAGCTAACTAAAATAGGGGGTCGAATCCTCCTACTAGTTGGTGATAGTGAAATAGGGTGTGGGTGCATCTTGATCAGTTGGTGTTGATCTAAAAGGAAGTACATATTCTGTGTATGTAACATGTAAAATAAAATTTTGCAGTTAATAAAAAAGTGTTTGTGGTTTTCCCGATTGGGTTCCACAATAAATATTGTGTTAAAATTTTTGTTTGCATTAACAAAAGAAAATTTGACAAACTATTGAGTCATTGATTCACCCCCCCCCCCC
>SNQJ01S0055478.1:15908-44377 GCA_010110895.2 Picea sitchensis
CCCCCTCTTAGTGACAGGATCTGATCCTTCAATTGGTATTAGAGTGGGTCTCTTCACAAAAGGTTTAAATCACTTGAAGAAAAATATACATCAGAATAGATCAGCAGTTGAAGATGTCATCAAAAGTCCCTCGATTTGATGGTGAATACTATGTCTTATGGAGTGTTAGAATGAAAATCTATCTAATGTCCATTGGACTGGAAGTATGGAAATTAGTTGAAAAGGGATATGATGTTCCAAAAGCCACTCCCATAGAACCAAAAGACAACAAAAAAAATTGGGAACAAGCAAAGGCTTTAAACACACTACAAGTTGGTTTGAGTAAGAGAATCCTTGCTAAAGTACGAAACTATAATAATGCAAAACAACTTTGGGATAAATTGGAAACTATATATGCAGGAGATACCAATGTAAAGAGGGCCAAACTCCATAATCTCAAAGTACAATATGAAGGTCCAAAAATGAAGGATGAAGAAAATATCTCAAAGTACTTCGAAAGAGTTGATAATATAGTTAATGCAATCAGAGGTTTGGGATTATAAGTGTCAGACAACGAGCTAGTTTAAAAAATACTAATAACACTACCTATTATATACAATCCTAAAGTGTCCACTCTTGAAGATCGAGAAAATCTGGATAAAATCACCATGGATGAATTGTATGGAATCCTCACATCCTATGAGTTAATATTAGGACATGAGAACCTTCCAAAAGGAGAGGCAGCATTGAATGTGCTCAATAAAACAAAAAATCAGAAGCGAAAACCTCAACCCATCCATCATGAAGAATCTGATGTAGAAGAATCCAATTTTATTAAAAAACTTCAGAAAGGAGTAGGGAAGTACAAAGGAAGGTTGATTTCAAATGTTTTAATTTTGGTAAGGTTGGCCATTTTTCATCCAAGTGTCCCTATCCCAAGGAGGACCCTGAATATGAAGAAGGAAAAAATAAACAATACAAGAAGAAGGAAGAACCCAACTACAAAAAGGGTTTTACAAAGAGAAAAAGATTTTTTACTCAAAAGAAGAAAACAACAATTCATTAGAATCTAGTGACAGTGATGATAATGAAGTTCTTTTTCTAGACATTTAAGAACCTAATAAGATAGAAGAAATTAACCATGTGGAAGAGTCAAAAGATGAAGCAGAGGTTAATATGGAAGAAGAATTTCCCAATGCCTTGGATGAATTAAGAAATTATAAAACCAAATATAGACAACTAAAAAGGCTTGTAGTTGAACAAAAGGAAAAACATGAATAGAAAGAAAAGGAGATCGAGAAACTCATGAGAAACCTAAAAAACCAAAACCTAGAAGCAAATAGGGTGGAAGAAAGTTTGGAAAAGTCTCTTAAAGAAAAAAAAATAACCTGTGAAAAAATGGAGGCAAAAATAGTTCATCTAAGAAAATAACTTGATGCAAAACTCATTCAAACAAAATATGAAAATAGCTCTAAAATATTAGATAATATTATTAGCACACAAAGGGATTCAAGTATTAAAAATAGAATAGGTTATTCTTCATAACAAAACCAAGCTAACTCAAAATCTTATGTAGTTTCTCTCCTCAGTACATTCAAGAAGAAAGATGAAGAGAAGATAAGTAATGATCGAAACTCTAGAGGACTACTTCCACCTATCAAGAAGGAATATAAAAGAAAACCAAGGAAGGTTTATCAAAATAGGTATCCTTACATTTTGCTTGGTTATTGCTTTGCATGCTCTAATTTTGGACATAAAGCTATGAATTGTAGAGCATATAGAAAGAAAAATTTGAGGGTTAAGAACTATAACCTTAAAGATAACCAAATAGTAAATCAAGTTAAAAGAAGAAACTATAACTCCTTTGCACCTCTACAAGAAGGGGACATAGAATGCTTCAGATGTCATAAATATGGACATCGGGCCAGTAGCTGCAGATTAATGAAAGTCTCAGAAAAACCAAAGTTCATTAGAGAGCAAAAGAATCTTTGGAAAGAAAAAACATCAAAAGAGGAATGTCTGATTGCCTTGAAAGATCAAGATAAAGAAGTTCTCTAGTATGTTGATAGTGGGTGCTCAAAAAATATGATAGGAAACAAGGACAAGTTATTGAACTTAAAGAAACAAAAGCGTAAATTTACATTTGGTGACAACACTTTAGGTAACATACTTGGGAAAGGAATTGTGAATTTGGGAAAATAAAAAACCAAGGATGTGATGCTTGTTGAAAAACTGAAACCTATCCTATTAAGTGTCAGCCAAACTTGTGATCAGGGGCACATTTTCATCTTTGATTCCCATAAATGTGAGATTAGGAGAGAGGACTCAGGAAAATTGGTTGGTACTGCTCCTAGAACTCTCAAGAATGCATATATACTAAATACAAAATTGAATGAGGAGTGTCATATAAATTTAGTAGAGGAAAGTTGGCTATGGCATAGACAGTTTTGGCACATTAACTTTGACAATTTAGAGAAAGTCAGCAATATTGGGGCAGTAAGAAACTTTCCAAATATCATAAAGCCCTCAAATCCTAGGTGTAGACACTGTCAACTAGGGAAGCAAATTATTATAAAGTTCAAAACAAAAGAATACTCAACCTCAAAACCTTTAGATCTTGTTCACACCGACCTATGTGGACCTACAAGGAACAAGAGTTTGCAAGGAGAGTCCTACTTTATGTTTTTCATTGATGATTTTACTAGAATGGGTTGGGTATGTTTTCTCAAAGAAAAATCAGAAGAACTTAACAAATTTTAAGATTTTAAGACCCTTGTTGAAAATGAAAATGAGACAAAAATCAAATGTCTTAGATCAGACAATGGTGGTGAGTTCACCTCAAAAGAGTTTGATCTCTTCTATGAAACCCATGGAATAAAATGAAAATTCTCTGCTGCCAGAAGACCTTAGCAAAATGGGATTACTGAGAGAAGGAATAGAAAAGTCCAGGAGGCTACAAGGACTATGCTCAATGAAGCAAGATTATCTGATTGATATTGGAGGGAATCTCTAAGCACAACAATATACATACTAAACATAGGTCATCAGGATTAATAGTGATAAGACTCCTTATGAACTGTGGTTTGGAAGAACTCATTTGGTAAAATACTTCAAGGTCTTTGGAAGTAAGTTCTACATCAAAAGGCTTGATGAGATTCTCAAAAACTTTGATGCTATATCTGATGAAGGTATCTTTCTTGGATATGCATATACCAAGAAATCATACATATGCTACAATATTAGATTACATAAGAGTTTTGAGAGTACAAATTTCAAGGTGGATGATTTAAAAAAGATAAGGATCAAACATCAAGAGACTATACTTGACAGTGAAGATGAAGATGAAGATGAGTCATTTGGTACACAAGAAGAAGAAGTAGAAGAGAATAAATAAGAAAGGGAAGAAGATTATATGGATAATATGGAAGATGAGGAAGATATTCAAGAAGAAGAGATAAGAGAAGAATCCCCAAGAAGAGACACAAAGACACCCTCAAGAATGACTCAAAGGAATCATCCTAAGGAACTGATTATTGGAAATAAAAGAAATGGAGTGCATACAAGAAGACAATTGTTGTATCGGAAAAAAATAACACTTTTGTCACATATTGAGCCCAGCTCAATAAAACAGGCATGTAAAGATGAAAATTGGGTCAATGCTATAAATGAAGAATTGGACCACATTGAAAAAAATCATAGTTGGGAACTAGTTCCAAGACCAAAAAATAAAAATGTCATTGGAACTAAATGGGTGTATAAAAACAAAATAGATGAGAATGGGAAAGTAATCAGGAACAAATCCAGATTGGTATGAAAGGGGTATGCTCGTGTTGAAGGAGTAGACTATGAAGAAACCTTTGCACATGTGGCCAGATTAGAGGCAATTAGGATGTTCTTAGCTTTCTCCAACCATAGAAAATTTAAAGTGTACCAAATGGATGTCAATTCAACATTTCTCAATGGAAACTTAGAAGAGGAAGTCTATATTGAGAAACTATAAGGATTCCAACTAACTAACAAAAGACACTATGTTTGTAAACTAAAGAAAGCACTTTATGGGCTAAAACAAGAACCCAGATCACGGTATGCAAGGCTAGATTCTTATTTACAAAAACAAGGCCTCAAAAGAGGCTCAGCAGACAACAATATCTATTGTAAAATTGTTGGTAATAACATGATTATTGTGGAAGTATATGCTGATGATATTATATTTGGCAGTGATGATGAAAAAAAGAGTAAGGACTTTGCTAGGAGGATGCAGAAAGAATTTGAAATGCCCTTGCTTGGTGAACTAAATTTCTTTCTTGGATTACAAATAATACAGTCCAATAGAGGATTATTTATCCATCGGTCCAAGTATGTTAAAGATATGCTTAAGAAATTTCAGTTAGAGGATTGGAAACATGTTAGTACACCTATGACAGTTGGATGCAAACTAAGCACAGAAGATGAGTCCAAAGTTGTAGATCCAAAACAATACAGATCAATGATTGGGAGTTTAGTCTATGTAACAGCTTCTAGACATGATGTCAAGCAAGTTGGTTGGATGGTGGCTAGATTGCATGAAACACCAAAGGAGATCCATGTTCAAGCTATGAAAAGAATATTTAGGTATTTGAAAGGAACCATAGATCTTGGTTTGTGGTACCCTACCAAGGATTAATTCACTTTAAAATCCTATTCAAATGTAGATTGGGTAGGTTGTGTAGATGACAGAAAAAGTGCAAGTGGAGGAGCATTATTTTTGGGAGAATCATTGGTAGCCTGGAAAAGCAAGAAACGGTCCTCAATTTCTCTATCTAGCACTGAAGTTGAGGATACTACAGCAGAATAATTTTGCACACAAGTGGAATGGATGAAAAAACCCTTACAAGACATCAAAATAGTGTTTGAAGAACATACTACTATCTATTGTGATAATACAACCGCTATAATTCTCTCCAAGAACCCTTTCCAACACTCCAAATCAAAACACATTCCCATAAAATACCATTATCTAAGAGATCAGGCTGAAAATAAGAACATTAAATTGGAATATGTCCCAACACAAGAACAGGTGGCAGATATTTTCACTAAACCCTTAAGCAGAGATGCATTTTAATATCTCGGGCAAAGATTGGGAGTAATCCCTCTTCCAATCTAATCTCTCAAGAAAATAATGCATGAGTTGGCACCAATTCAGGGGGAGGCAACAATCAAAGTCAGAAGGAGTTATTCATTTATGACAAGAAGTATGATTGTGGGAAGAGTTACCTGAGTTTAGATTCTAGTCAAAAGTACACAGACAGACAAAGCTTTACCATAGGGGAAGCAACCAATTTCGATTGATGTCAAAGGGGCAGATTAACTTCAGGGGAGAAAAGAATCATCACAGGGGGAGATTGTGTATGACGTTGGTGTGTTTCCATAAATGACAAAGGGGAAGATTGTTGGACAAAGTGTCATTAATGTGTTTTCATTGATCTCAAACAGTAGGACGGTATGCAGAGACTAAAGCTCAGGAGGGTTAGAAAATGAAGATCAAATCTTAGAAGAGATAACGTGATGATACTCAGAAGGGAAAGCACATTGTAGAAACATGATCAGATCAAGTCAAGACTGTTGAATATGAAAGAGCCAGATCAGCGACAGGGATGGATTTCAGAGAGAAAAAAAAGAATTAAAAAGCACGTTATTCCCAATCCCGCAATCAGTCTAGACCTTCATATTACAAGAGAAGGATCGTTGGAGGACTAGTAAATGCTCAGATCAAATTGGGATCATTGATACATAAGCATAAGATCAACACCAGGTATATATTGCGGAGAGAGAAAGGAGAATTAAACAATGTGTTATTTCCAATCCCACAATTAGTCTAGACTGTCGATCATCATCTGCCAAATAGATCTACAGTTGGAATTAGCTCCACTACCAACGATCAGTTTTCCATTGCAGAGCTCGACAATAGTTTTAAGCGTCATGCTAGTTGGGACCCCGCAATCATCCTTGATCATTGATATTCTTCGAGATCCTTCTTGGTCGATGGATCAAGTTGAGTGGAAGGATAGGATAAGCAAGGAAAAAGGGTTGAGATTTCAAACACCCAAATTCTCGATAGTCGTTGGATCACTTTAAGTGGAAGGATTGGATAAGAAAAGAAGAAGAGTCGTTGGATTTAAACCAAGGCAAATTAGCATCGTAGATAGATTGAGTCATGGATCTAAGATCATGATCAACAAACTAAATTTATTTCGGGTTACAAGTTGTGTGGAGGTTACACTTCGGGGAATCTCACTTTGGAAGAATTGTGAAATGGATAAATCGAATTACCCGAAGTCCTGAAAACCGAAATAAATAAGGATCATTGGATCTAGACAATACATAATGACCATCGGATCATGATGATGGTCAACTTTGATGCTGACCACTTCGGCAAAATGGAGTTGAGAACATGTAAAATCACCTGAATGTTGAAGTTCTGAAATCACGAGATTAAGACACGGAGCACAAATATTGAGAGCCCACGTCATCAATTGTGACATCAGCAAGGACACGTGGCATAGTCAAATGATGATAAGTGTCAATATGAAACCATCATTTTAGGTACATGTAAATCACAAATCTGAGTGACACGTGCCAGCCACTTGGCCCGTGCCAGGTCATCAAGTGACGTCAGTAAGTTATGTCACTCCAGAAGTTTTACTTTGGGAGTTTCACCAACAACAAATGACCTAAGTCTCGAATTCCGAAGTGGACATGAGGCATCCAATCTGAAGAACACCTCAAGAGTGTTCTTAATCGTCGATCGAGTACAATTGAAGGATAGTGTAACTGGAAGTGTTAACCAACAGCAAGTGGTCTCCACCATTTTATGACTTATTCAGTTGGTGATCACTCTAGAGGAAAATGGAGCAATGATTATCTGAACCCTTAAACTTCTGAAGGTTGAAGTTTCGAAATGAATGACAATCATCCATTCAATTTTTTATCAAGTCTTGCCCGACGATTTTCTTCAAAGTCCTCTGATAAGCCTGGATCGTACGTCTAAATGGAGGATTGAGTATTGATCGTCTAATCTATTTCGGAAAAATCTGATTCGGGATATTTGAAAGGTTGCAAAGGCCTAAAGTTCCAAAGGATGAAGAACCAAAGAGACACAGTCCCAACACTGGAAATATGGGGTATAAAAGGAGAAATGGTGAAAGAGGAAGACATCGCTTAAATTAATAAGCCCTCGATTCTGGACCTGTGGTCGCATAGAAATGGGTTGAAGGAAGCACCTCTGCAGAACTTGGTTTTTGAAAATATTTTTAGGAATATGGAATCGAGTTAAAAGGAAATCGATCCATACTTATGATTGATTTATAGAAAGAACTCTCACTAAGTTAAAATAATTAACATTAATGGTTGATTAATAATTATGATTGTTGTTAATGTTAAAATGAAGAGGTGTGATGGTCCAAACGAAAGGACACAATATGCTATTTCTCACACCATTTTGAAGATTATATAAACATGAAAGAATAGTGAGAATAATTTGTCTCTACAGTCTAAAACATAAAATATATTAAATCACAGAAGTAGAGAGAGACGCAATGAAGACATGATACAGAAGTTTTCCAGATTCAGAAAAGAAGGGTGGTTGGGTGGTGCAAGGGCAGGTCGGTGCCTACAAGGGAGTTGGTGCTTCCTTATCAGTTGTAGCTGACTAAAACAGGGGGTCGAAGACTCCTACTAGTTGGTGATGGTAAACTAGGGTGTGGGTGCATCTTGATCAGTTGGTGTTGATCTAAAAGGAAGTACATCTTTCGTCTATGTAACATGTAAAATAAAATTTTGCAGTTAAAAGAAAATTCTTTTTGGTTTTCCCGATTGGGTTCCATGATAAATATTGTGTTAAAATTTTTGTTTGCATTAACAAAAGAAAAATTGACAAACTATTGAGTCACTAATTCACCCCCCCCCTCTCAATGATAGTATTTGATCCTTCAATTGGTATTAGAGAGGGACTCTTCACAAAAGGTTTGAATCACTTGAAGAAAAATATACATCAGAATGGATCAACAGTTGAATATGTCATCAAAAATCCCCTTATTTGATGGTGAAGACTATGTGTTCTAGAGTGTTAGAATGAAAATCTATTTTATGTCCATTAGACTGGAAGTATGGACATTAGTTGAAAATGGATATGATGTTCCAAAATCCACTCCCATAGAACCAGAAGACAAGAAAAAAATTTGGGAACATGAAAAAGGATTTAAACACACTACAAGCTCGTTTGAATAAGAGAATCCTTGCTAAAGTACTAAACTATAATAATGCAAAATAACTCTGGGATAAATTGGAAACTATATATGCAAGAGATTCCAAGGTAAAGAGGGCCAAACTCCAGACTCTCAAATTACAATGTGAAGGTCTAAAAATGAAGGATGAAGAAAATATCTCAGAGTACTTCGAAAGAGTTGATAATATTGTTAATGAAATCAGAGGTTTGGGAGTAGAAGTGTCAGACAACGAGCTAGTTGAAAAAATGCTAAGAGCACTACCTATTCTATACAATCCTAAAGTGTCCACTCTTGAATATTGAGAAACTATGGATAAACTCACCATGGATGAATTGTATGGAATCCTCACAACCTATGAGTTAATATTAGGACATGAGAACCTTCCAAAAGGAGAGGTAGCATTCAAGGTGCTCAAGAAAAAAAAAATCAAAATAAAAAACCTCAACCAAGCCATCATGAAGAATCTGATGTAGAAGAAGCCAATTTTATTAAAAAAACTTCAAAAAGGATTAGGGAAGTACAAAGGCAAGCTGCATTTCAAATGTTTTAATTGTGCTAAGGTTGGCCATTTTTCATCCAAGTGTCCCTATCCCAAGGAGGACCTTGAAGATGAAGAAGACAAAAATAAAAAATACAAGAAGAAGGAAAAACCCAACTACAAAAAAGGTTTTAGAAAGGAAAATATATTTTTTACTCAAAAGAAGAAAACAACAGTTCATCAAAATCTAGTGACAATGATGATGATGAAGTCCTTTTTCTAGGTATTAAATAACCTAATAAGATAGAATAAATTGAGCATGAGGAATAGTCAGAATATGAAGCAGAGGTTAATATGGAAGAAGAACTTCTCAGTGCCTTGGATGAATTAAGAAAATACAAAACCAGATATAGACAGCTGAAAATTCTTGTGTTTGAACAAAAGGAAAAACATGAACAGAAAGAAAAGGAGATGGAGAAAATCATGATCAACCTGAAAAAAAAAAATACTAGAAGAAAATAGGGCGAAAGAAAGTCTGGAAATGTCTCTTAAAGAAAAACAAATAACATGTGAAAAAATGGAGGTAGAAATAGTTCATCTAAGAAAAGAGCTTGATGCAAAACTCATTCAAACAAAATATGAAAATAGCTCTAAAATATTAGATAATATTATTACCACACAAAGGGATTCAAGTAATAAAAATGGAATAGGTTATTCTTCAGAAGAAAACCAAGTTAACTCAAAATCTTATGCAGTTGCTCTCCTCAGTACATTCAAGAAGAAAGATGAAGAGAAGACAAGTAAAGATTGAAACTACAAAGGACTACTTCCACCCATCAAGAAGGGATATAAGAGAAAATGAAGTAAGGTTTATCAAAACATGTATCCTTACATTTTATTTGGTTATTTCTTTGCATGCCTAATTTAGGACACAAAGCTATGAATTGTAGAGCATATAGAAAGATAAATTTGAGGGTTAATAACTATAACCTTAAATATAACCAAACAGTAAATCAATTTAAAAGAAGAAACTATAACTCCTTTGCACATATACAAGAAGGGAACATAGAATTCTTCAGATGTCATAGCTATGGACATAAGTCCAGTAGCTGCAGATTAATGGAAGTCTCAGAAAAACCAAAGTTCATTAGAGAGAAAAAGAAGCTTTGGAAAGAAAAAATATCAAAAGAGGAATGTTTCATTGCCTTGAAACCTCAAGATAAAGAAGATCTTTGGTATCTTGACAGTGGGTGCTCAAAACATATGACAGGAAACAAGGAAAAGTTCTTGAACTTAAAGAAACAAAAGGGTAAATTTACATTTGGTGACAACGCTTCAGGTAACATACTTGGGAAAGGCATTATGAGTTTGGGAAAAGACAAAGCCAAGGATGTGTTTCTTGTTGAAAAATTGAAACCCAACCTATTAAATGTCAGCCAAACTTGTGATCAAGGGCAGATTTGCATCTTTGATTCCCAGAAATGTGAGATTAGGAGAGAGGACTCAAGAAAATTGGTTGGTACTGCTCCTAGAACTCCCAAGAATGTATATATACTAAATGAAAAATTCAATGACGAGTGTCATACAAATTTAGTAGATGAAAGTTGGTTATGGAATAGAAGGTTGGGGTAAATTAACTTTGACAATCTAGTGAAAGTCACCAATATTGGGGCAGTAAGAAACTTTCCAAATATCATAAATCCCTCAAATCCTATGTGTAGACATTGTTAACTAGGGAATAAAACTAGAATAAGGTTCAAAACAAAAGAATACTCAACCTCAAAACCTTTAGAGCTTGTTCACACCGACCTCGGTGGACCTAGAAGGACCAAGATTTTTCAAGGAGAGTCCTACTTTATGTTCTTCATTGATGATTTTACTAGAATGGGTTGGGTATGTTTTCTCAAGGAAAAATCGGAAGAACTTAACAAATTCAAATATTTTAAGACCCTTCTTGAAAATGAAAAGGAGACAAAAATCAAATGTCTTAGATCAGACAATGGTGGTGAGTTCACCTCAAAAGAGTTTGATCTCTTCTATGAAAGCCATGGAATAAAATGGAAATTCTCTGCTTCCAGAACACCTCAGCAAAATGGGATTGCTGAGAGAAGGAATAGAACAGTCCAGGAGGCTGCAAGGACTATGCTTAATGAAGCAAGATTACCTGATGGATATTGGAGGGAATCTCTAAGAAAAACAATATACATACTAAACAAAGGTCATCTCAGGATTAATAGTGATAAGACTCCTTATGAACTATGGTTTGGAAGAACTCTTTCGGTAAAATACTTCAAGGTCTTTGGAAGTAAGTTATACATCAAAAGGCTTGATGAGAATCTCGAAAAAATTGATGCTATATATGATGAAGGTATGTTTCTTGGATATGCATCTACCAAGAAATCATGCAGATGCTACAATATTAGATTACATAAGATTGTTGAGAGTACAGATGTCAACGTGGATGATTTAAAACGGTAAGGATCAAACATCAAGAGACTATACTTGACAATGAAGATGAAGATGATGATGAGTCAATTGGTACACAAGTAGAAGAAGAAGAAGAGAATAAAGAATAAAGGGAAGAAGATGATATGGATACTAGTGAAGATGAGGAATATATTCAAGAAGAAGAGATAAGAGAAGAATCCCCAACAAGAGACACAAATCCACCCTCAAGAATGACTCAAAGGAATCATCCTAAGGAACTGATTATTGGAAATAAAAGTGATGGAGTGCATACAAGAAGACAATTGTTGTATCGGACAGAAATAACACTTTTGTCACATATTGAGCCCAACTCAATCAAAGAGGCATGTAAAGATGAAAATTGGGTCAATTCTATGAATGAAGAATTGGACCAGATTGAAAAAAATCATAGTTGGAACTAGTTCCAAGACCAAAAAATAAAAATGTCATTGGAACTAAATGGGTGTATAAAAACAAAATAGATGAGAATGGGAAAGTAATCAGGAAAAAAGCCAGATTGGTATTCAAAGGGTATGCTCAGGTTGAAGGACTAGACTATGAAGAAACCTTTGCACCTGTGGCCAGATTAGAGGCAATTAGGATGTTCTTAGATTTCTCCAGCTACAGAAAATTTAAAGTGTACCAAATGGATGTAAAGTCATCATTTCTCAACGGAAACTTAGAAGAGGAATTCTATATTGATCAACCAAAAGGATTCCAACTAACTAACAAAGGAGACTATGTCTGTAAACTAAAGAAAGCACTTTATGGGCTAAAACAAACACCTAGAGCATGGTATGCAAGGCTAGATTCTTATTTACAAAACTGAGGCCTCAAAAGAGGATAAGAAGACATCAATCTCTATTATAACATTTTTGGTAATAACATGATTATTGTGGAAGTATATGTTGATGATATTATATTTGGCAGTGATGATGAAAAAATGAGTAAGGACTTTTCTAGGAGGGTGCATCAATAATTTGAAATGTCCTTGCTTGGTGAACTGAATTTCTTTCTTGGATTACAAATAATACATTCCAATAGAGGATTCTTTATCCATCAGTCTAATTATGTTAAAGATATGCTTAAGAAATTTCAGTTAGAGGATTGGAAACATGTTAGTACACCTACGATAGTTGGATGCAAACTAAGCAAGAGATATGAGTCCAAAGTTGTAGATCCAAAACACTACAGATCAATGATTGGGAGTTTACTCTATGTAACAACTTCCAGACCTGATGTCAAGCAAGTTTTTGGGATGGTGGCTAGATTACAAGAAGCACCAAAGGAGAGCAATGTTCAAGCTGTGAAAATAATCTTTAGGTATTTGAAAGGAACCATAGATCTTGGTTTGTGGTACCCTAGAGAGGATTAATTCACTTTAAAATCCTATTCATATGCAGGTTTTTCTAGTTGTGTAGATGACATAAAAAGTAAAAGTGGAGGAGCATTATTGTTGGGAGAATCATTGGTAGCCTAGATAAGAAAGAAATTGTCCTCAATTTCCCTGTCTAGCACCAAATCTTAGTATATTGCAGTAGAAGAATGTTGCACACAAGTGGAATAAATGAAACAAACCTAACAAGACATCAAAATAGTGTTTGAATAACCTACTACTATCTACTATGATAATACAAGTTCTATAAGTCTCTCCAAGAACCCTGTCCAACACTCCAAATCAAAACACATTCCCATAAAATACCATTATCTAGGAGATCAGGCTCAAAATAAGAAAATTAAATTGGAATATGTCCCAACACAAGAACAGGTGGAATATATTTTCACTAAACCCTTAAGCAGAGATGTATTTGAATATCTCCGGCAAAGATTGGGAGTAATCCCTCTTCCAATCTAATCTCTCAAGAAAATAATGAATCAATTCGCACCAATTCAGGGGGAGACAACAATCAAAGTCAGGAGGAGTTATTTATTTATGACAAGAAGTATGATTGCGGGAAGAGTTACCCGAGTTCATATTAAGGTCAAAAGTATACAAATAGGAAGAAATTTACCATAGGGGAAGAAACCATTTTCCATTGATGTCAAAGGGGGAGATTAACTTCAAAGGAGAAAAGCATCATCACGGGGGGAGATTGTGTATGAAGTTGGTGTGTTTCCATCAATGAAAAAGGGGAATATTGTTGGCCAGAGTTTCATTAATGTGTTGTCATTGATGTCAAACAGTAGGATGATATGCGGAGACTAAAGATCGAGAGGGTTAGTGAATGAAGATCAAAGCTTAGAAGAGATAATGTGATGATACTCAAAAGGGAAATCGCATTGTAGAAACATTATCAGATCAAGTTAGGACCGCTAAATACGCAAGTGCCAGATCAAAGATAGGGATGTATTGCAGAGAGAAAAAGGATAATTAAAAATTATGTGATTCCCAATCCCACAATCAGTCTAGACTGTCATATTACAAGAGAAGGATCATTGGAGGACTAGTCAATGATCAAATCAAATCGGGATCATTGATACGCAAGCGTCATATCAATGGTAGGGATAGATTGTAGATAGTGAAAGGAGAATTAAACAATGTGTTATTTCCAAACCCGCAATTATTCTAGACCATCGATCGTCACCCACCAAATAGATCTATGGTTGGCATCAGTTCCACTACAAATGAGCAAGTTTCCATTGAGGAGATTGATGATAGTTTTAAGCGTCATGCTAGTTGGGACCCTGCAATCATCATTGATCGTTGATCTACTTCATGAGCCTTCTCGACCGATGGCTAAAGTTGAGTGGAAGGATAGGATAAGCAAGGCAAAAGGGTTGATATTTTGAATACCTGAATTCTCGATAGTCGCTTGATCACTTTAAGTGGAAGGATTGGATAAGAAAAGAAGAAGATTCATTGGATTTAAACCAAGGCAATGTAGCATCGCAGATAGATTGATCTGTGGATCTCATATCATGATCAACGAATAAAAAAAAAATCGAGTTACAATTTGTGTGGAGGTTACACTTCGGGGAATCTCAGTTCAGAAGAATTGTGAAATGGAGAAATCGAATTACCCGAAGTCCTGAAATATGAAATAAATAAGGACCGTTAGATCTGGAAAATACATAATGACCGTTAGATCAGGGTGATGGTCAACTTCAGTGATAACTACTTCGGTGAAATGGAGTTGAGAACATGTAAAATGACCTGAAGGACAAAGTTTTGAAATCATGAGGTTAAGACACATAGCATTAATATTGAGAGCCCACGTCATAAACAATGACGTCAACAAGGACACATGGCATAATCAGATGATGACAAGTTTCAATATGAAATCGACATTTTAGGTACATGTAAATCACAAATCTGAGTGACACATGGTAGCCAATCGGCCTGTGCCAAGTCATCAAGTGACGTCAACAAGTTGTGTCACTCCAGGAGTTTTACTTCGGGAGTTTTACCACCAACAAATGACGTAAGTCCAGAAGTATGAAGTCCCAAAGTGGACATGATTTGTCTGATCTGAAGAACACTTTGGGAGTGTTATCAACCGTTGATTGAGTACAATGGAAGGATAGTGTAAGTGGAAGTGTTAACTAATAGCAAGTGTTCTCCACCATTTTATTACTTATTCAGTTGGTGATCACTCCGAAGGAAAATGGAGCAGCAATTATCCGAACCCCTGAAGTTATGAAGGCCAAAGTTCTAAAATGAACAAGAACCGTCCATTCAATTTTTAATCAAGTCCTGACCGACGATTTGCTTGAAATTCCTAGGATCGTACATCTAAATGGAGGATTGAATATTTATCATTTGATCTATTTCGACAAAATCTAATTCAGGATATTTGAAAGGTTGCAAAGGCCTAAATTCTCGAAGGACGAAGAACCCAAGAAACACAGTCCCAACACTAGATATATGGGGGCTAAAAGGAGAAATGGAAAAAGAAGAAGACAATGCTTAAATTAATAAGCCCATGGTTCTATGCCTATGATCACATAGAAATGGGTTCAAGGAAGCGCCTCTGCAGAACTCGGTTTCTGCAAATATTTGCAGGAATATGTAATCAAGTTAAAAGGAAATCGATCCATACCCGTGATCGATTGACAAAAAGAAATCTCACTAAGTTAAAAGAATTAACATTAATGGCTTATTAATAATTGTGATTATTGTTAATGTTAAAATGAAGAGGTGCGATGGTCCAAACGAAAGAACACTATATGTTATTTCTCACACCGTTTTGAAATAATGGTGAGAAGAATGTGTCTCTACAGTTTGAATCAGAAGATATATTAAATCACAGAAGTAGAGAGAGACATTGTGAAGACATGATACAAAAGTTTTCTAGATTCAAAAAATAAGGGTGGTTGGGTGGTGCAAGGGCAGGTTGGTTCCTGCAAGGGATTTGGTGTGTCCTTTTCAGTTGTAGCTGACTAAAACAGGTAGTCGAAGCCTCCCACTAGTTGGTGTTGGTGAGCTAGGGTGTGGGTGCATCATGATCAGTTGGTGTTGATCTAAAAGGAAGAGTTTGTGGTTTTCCCGATTGGGTTCCTTGATAAATATTGTGTTAAAATTTTTGTTTGCATTAACAAAAGAAAAATTAACAAACTATTGAGTCACTGATTCACCCCCCTCCCCCCCCTCTCAGTGATAGGATCTAATCCTTCATTTTTTACATTTTTTCCATTTGAAAAATTGCTCATCATAATTATAGCAAAGTTAGAGGGATTTTCATTTTTACCTCTCTTCCTAAGATAACTTGTGGATTCTCACTTGCCAAGAGATGGAGGGGCTAGGGGTAGTTTCCACATGGGGGATAATATGAGTAGTGAATAAAGGTCTCCTAGTTTGGGCATTGATCACCATCTCATATTATTTCAAATTAGAGAAATTTTTAGGTCTAAAATGGGCCTCTTAAGGAAAATAATAAAATAAGAGTTATGAATTTTTAAAGGGAAATAAAGAAAAATATTTTTTTTAATTGTATTTGTTGGAATACTGAGAGGGGGGGTGAATCAATATGAGAAATTAATACCAATTTTAACCACAATATATATTCTTTCACTTTATCAACAATGTTCAACAGTTTATCATCAATGTATCATATATGATTGCATTCAATATATATCATAAGCATGTAAACATAATCAACATCACATCAACATTACATCAAGAACACAGTACGCCAGCACTTACGTGGAAACCCAAATGGGATAAAACCATGGAATGTTTTCTTATATATATAAAGAATTCATTCATAGGAAGCACCAACTTCCAAAATTCTCCAGCTGCAACTGGAAGGAGGCTACAACCCCCTGATTTTTATGCTCCAACCTAAAGGAAGATACAACTCTCTAATTCTTTGGCTCTAACTGGAAGGAGCACACAAATCCCTGATTCTTTGGCTCCAACCAGAAGGAGGATACAACCTCCTTTCCTTTCCCCATCCTTCAACCCTGAAGTATAGGTGTAGACCAATTGTCACTACCATAATCACTGACACTGTCACTACCACTAACATTGTCACTGTCACATCCACTATTACATCAACCTGTAACATTTCACTATCAACCTGTCACTATATCCAACCTATCATTGTCATTGATATTCATCCAGATCCTGTCACATGGATCATATACCAAGGACACCTCTCAACTAGATGTCCAACATCAACAACACATGCCTCTACCAAGCATGCACCAATATCACCAACATACCATCACACAGTATGTGTCTCAAACATGTACTAAAGCATGTACCAAACCATCAACTTGTACCATACCAAGCATCAACAACAAGTTCCAAAACAAGTACATCAACCATGCACCAATGCATGTACCAAATTGTGCATCAAACATGCACCTCAACCTGCACCATACCATGTATCACTCATGCATCAAACATGTTTCATGTACCATGTACCATGTACCATATACCATGTACATCAACAACATACCATGTACCAATCATATACCATATCATACCATACACCATATAACAATAAACCAAGATATGAACCAACAATGTATCTTA
Source organism: Picea sitchensis (assembly GCA_010110895.2). Taxonomy (NCBI): domain Eukaryota; kingdom Viridiplantae; phylum Streptophyta; class Pinopsida; order Pinales; family Pinaceae; genus Picea; species Picea sitchensis. Next base: position 33,076 of record SNQJ01S0055478.1, read on the forward strand.
CCAAGTATACCTCAACCAACATGTACCATGCATCCAATGATGTGTCTCAATTCATAAACCAAAGCTCACAAACAAATGCCTCGAGCATGATCCTAAATATCACCAATATGAAACCTCATAAAACAATATACCAAGCCTCAAGTATGAACCATAACATGTAACCAAACCATACACCAATATAGCCAATAATGTTTCTAATCAATGTACCATAACATGCCGAAGATGTATCATATCATATACTATCATCACCATGCATGTACCATAACACCATAACCATAACCCTTAAAACTTACCTTTGATCATGTAGATAACTTGTTGTACTGTAAATTGACTTGTAACTCTTCCACATTCCTCAGCAACCTAGTACTAACATCCCTTCACAACCTTTCACAATATTTTCATAGATCTACAACTTCCTTTACTACTACCCATGAATATCTATGTTTTTCTCCACTACATATCACATACATCCACGCCATTCTAACCTGAAACTTACGGATACCTCAGAAAATAGGGTTATTCATGTTTGTTGCAATTCCGATACTTTCACCTTCAACCTTCCTTCGCAACCTCAAAAAATTGTCGTCACAAACTAACCAAAATATCAAAGTACTAGACCATAACATTCACAAGATAGATATTCAATTGTAAGTGTGTATGTACTTATGAGAGACTCCTTGAGGTGTTTATATAGTAACCTGTCTCCTTACTTTATGGATTTACTTTTGCAACCACTTTACCCTTTGACTAAGACTTGTAACCAACCAGGGGCTTCCTAACCACTCTTTGGGGATGCCAACTTTACAAGGCCATATCTCCCTAACCATGAGGAACAACATGGCATACCACTTATCACCAAAAAATGCACGATAAGGAATATCAATATATGAGTGTATAACCTTAAATTTCACTATCCTTCATGTCCATATTACTCAACCAACTTTGCATCCCATAACCACACCTTCAGGGCTACATGTAGACTACATAAAATGCACCCAACTCATCATCAATATCGATCATACAAATTTTGATGAACTTTCCAACAATATTATCCACATCTATGGACCTATCCAAGGATTGACATTAATCTCTAAGGGTTGACATCAATCTATAAATGTTGACATCAATTACAACCAACTATCCAAACCAAATGACCAACAATATCCCCCTTTGGCATTGATGGAAACGCCAACATTGATGGAAACACTTAGACATGAGAACACCTATGCTCATGCTCCCCCTTTGATCATCGCTCTTCATCAATGTTTTTATCTCTCCCCATTTGAAATCAATTAAAAAGGGTATCTCTTCTTGGGGTTTCTCCCTCTGTCTCCATGCCTCTGTTGTTTCTCTTCATCTTTGAACAAAGGTTAACTCCCCCTATCGACATGTCTCCTCCTTATCTTTTACCTGCTCTAACCAATCATGGGAAAAAGAATATCTCCCATGTGGGTATGTCTTTTAAGCCCTAATATTGGCTCATAAACCTATAATTGGGGCATATTACATTAGTAATGTTATTTTATTTATGTTGGATTTATTCCATTAGTTGTAATTATACCTCCTATTCTCCTATATATACCAAGGAGACATTTTCATTTGGAATCATCTTGTACTTGAACATTTAAGTGGGGTAAAAGGAGGTTGCCCCCTTAAAGAGGCTTATTATCTGAAATTATCTCTTTTTCAAGGCATTGAGTACTTTTTTTGAGGTTTTTCTATGCTATATTGATATTTGGTTCCTAACATATGGTATCATAGCTCAAGGTCTTGGGGTTTCTCTGCTACATCTGAGACACCTTGGTATTTTCACTATAACATTTTTTATACAATGTTTCAAAAGGAACGTCTTGGAGGATATTTAGTAGATGGATCAAGGTACGTTGGGTTAAAATTTTTGCTCCTGATGTCTTATAAATTCATAGATATTGCCTAGATAAGATAGGGTTCTGGAATCATCTTGAAATGAGTCATTGCGGAATTTTATCTATAAAAAAATTTCTGTAATGTTTCAGACCCTAAAATCTAGAATATATTCGCAAAAATTAGTAACGTATCTGTGGTAAAAATTTGAGCTTCTGGGTCATCTTAAATTTGTATATACACCATGTGTAAGATAGGGTATCTGACTAGTCCTATTGACTAGTCTCAAGAACGTGTTCTAGGTAAAACAATCATAACTTATTCCTAGAGTATCCAAATTGAGTGGGACTAGTTTCATTTGATCATGGATAGTTTGTAGTATTTCAGGTATGATTTCCATAATTTTATATCAATTAGTTTGTGTGGGGAACGCTATACAAGTGAGGTCTCCTCGAAAGGCCAAAAATCGACAAGTTGTGGGGAAGTTACCATAAATTCCACTTGGCGCATCCAATTTTGATCAGACCTATGGAATTACAGAGAAGAAATATCAGAGAACTACATAAAATAAATTTTCATACCCATAAGAGCCAAAACTTGGGAGATACAACAAAAGAAAGATTGTCTAGCAGAACCACCTCAAAATCAAGGTTCAAAAGTGATACTTGGCCAACATGCCACCCAAAAAGGGAACTTCTACACCATATAAGCCTCTAGACAATCCTACTTGGACTCTTGATGAAGGTGAAGAAATGCATAGGGACATAAATGATTTAAAAAAGAAGATAGTAACAAAAGATGAACTACAAGAGATGGAAGCTAAGTTGGAGGCAAAGATGGATGGTTTAAAAGAGGAGANCTAGTGAAGATGAGGAATATATTCAAGAATAAGAGATAAGAGAATAATCCCCAACAAGAGACACAAATACACCCTCAAGAATGACTCAAAGGAATCATCCTAAGGAACTGATTATTGGAAATAAAAGCGATGGAGTGCATACAAAAAGACAATTGTTTTATCGGACAGAAATAGCACTTTTGTCACATATTGATCCCAACTCAATCAAAGAGGCATGTAAAGATGAAAATTGGGTCAATTCTATGAATGAAGAATTGGACCAGATTGAAAAAAAATCATAGTTGGGAACTAGTTCCAAGACCAAAAAATAAAAATGTCATTGGAACTAAATAGGTGTATAAAAACAAAATAGATGAGAATGGGAAAGTAATCAGGAAAAAAGCCAGATTGGTATTCAAAGGGTATGCTCAGGTTGAAGGACTAGACTATGAAGAAACCTTTGCACCTGTGGCTAGATTAGAGGCAATTAGGATGTTCTTAGATTTCTCCAGCTACAAAAAATTTAAAGTGTACCAAATGGATGTCAAGTCATCATTTCTCAATGGAAACTTAGAAGAGGAATTCTATATTGATAAACCAAAAGGATTCCAACTAACTAACAAAGGAGGCTATGTCTGTAAACTAAAGAAAGTACTTTATGGGCTAAAACAAACACCTAGAGCATGGTATGCAAGGCTAGATTCTTATTTACAAAAACGAGTCCTCAAAAGAGGATAAGAAGACATCAATCTCTATTATAACATTGTTGGTAATAACATGATTATTGTGGAAGTATATGTTGATGATATTATATTTGGTAGTGATGATGAAAAAATGAGTAAGGACTTTTCTAGGAGGATGCATCAATAATTTGAAATGTCCTTGCTTGGTGAACTGAATTTCTTTCTTGGATTACAAATAATACATTCCAATAGAGGATTCTTTATCCATCAGTCCAATTATGTTAAAGATATGCTTAAGAAATTTTAGTTAGAGGATTGGAAACATGTTAGTACACCTACGATAGTTGGATGCAAACTAAGCATGGGATATGAGTCCAAAGTTGTAGATCCAAAACACTACAGATCAATGATTGGGAGTTTACTCTATGTAACAACTTCCAGACCTGATGTCAAGCAAGTTGTTGGGATGGTGGCTAGATTACAAGAAGTACCAAAGGAGAGCAATGTTCAAGCTGTGAAAATAATCTTTAGGTATTTGAAAGGAACCATAGATCTTGGTTTGTGGTACCCTAGAGAGGATTAATTCACTTTAATATCCTATTCATATGCAGGTTTTGCTAGTTGTGTAGATGACATAAAAATTACAAGTGGAGGAGCATTCTTTTTGGGAGAATCATTGGTAGCCTAGATAAGCAAGAATCAGTCCTCAATTTCCCTGTCTAGCACCGAATATGAGTATATTGCAGTAGCAGAATGTTGCACACAAGTGGAATAAATGAAACAAACCTAACAAGACATCAAAATAGTGTTTGAATAACCTAATACTATCTAATGTGATAATACAAGCACTATAAGTCTCTCCAAGAACCCTGTCTAGCACTCCAAATCAAAACACATTCCCATAAAATACCACTATCTAGGAGATCAGGCTCAAAATAAGAAAATTAAATTGGAATATGTCCCAACATAAGAACAGGTGGAATATATTTTCACTAAACCCTTAAGAAGAGATGTATTTGAATATCTCAGGCAAAGATTGGGAGTAATCCCTCTTCCAATCTAATCTCTCAAGAAAATAATGTATCAATTCGCACCAATTTAGGGGGAGACAGCAATCAAAGTCAGGAGGATTTATTCATTTATGACAAGAAGTATGATTGCGGGAAGAGTTACCCGAGTTCATATTAAGGTCAAAAGTATACAAATAGGTAGAAATTTACCATAGGGGAAGAAACCATTTTCCATTGATGTCAAAGGGGGAGATTAACTTCAAAGGAGAAAAGCATCATCACGAGGGGAGATTGTGTATGAAGTTGGTGTGTTTCCATTAATGACAAAGGGTAAAATTGTTGGACAGAGTTTCATTAATGTGTTGTCATTGATGTCAAACAGTAGGATGGTATGCAGAGACTAAAGCTCGGGAGGGTTAGCGAATGAAGATCAAAGCTTAGAAAAGATAATGTGATGATACTCAGAAGGGAAATCGCATTGTAGAAACATTATCAGATCAAGTCAGGACTGTTGAATATGCAAGTGCCAGATCAACGATAGGGATGTATTGTGGAGAGAAAAAGGATAATTAAAAATCATGTGATTCCCAATCCCACAATCAGTCTAGACCGTCATATTACAAGAGAAGGATAGTTGGAGGACTAGTCAACAATCAAATCAAATTGGGATCGTTGATACGCAAGCGTCATATCAATAGTAGGGATAGATTGCAGATAGCGAAAGGAGAATTAAACAATGTGTTATTTCCAAACCCGCAATTATTCTAGACCGTCGATCATCACCCACCAAATAGATATACAGTTGGAATCAGTTCCACTACAAATGAGCAAGTTTCCATTGAGGATCTCAATGATAGTTTTAAGCATCATGCTAGTTGGGACCCTACAATCATCATTGATCATTGATCTACTTCATGAGCCTTCTCGACTGATGGCTAAAGTTGTGTGGAAGGATAGGATAAGCAAGGCAAAAGGGTTGATATTTCGAATACCCGAATTCTCGATAGTCGTTTGATCACTTTAAGTGGAAGGATTGGATAAGAAAAGAAGAAGAGTCATTGGATTTAAACCAAGGCAATGTAGCATCACAGATAGATTGATCTGTGGATCTCATATCATGATCAACGAACAAAAAAAAAATCGGGTTACAATTTGTGTGGAGGTTACACTTTGGGGAATCTCAGATCGGAAGAATTGTGAAATGGAGAAATTGAATTACCTGAAGTCCTGAAATATGAAATAAATAAGGACTATTAGATCTGGACAATACATAATGACCGTTAGGTCAGGGTGATGGTCAACTTTAGTGATAACTACTTCGGTGAAATGGAGTTGAGAACATGTAAAATGACCTGAAGGTCGAAGTTCCGAAATCACGAGGTTAAGCCACGTAGCATTAATATTGAGAGCCCATGTCATCAATAGTGACGTCAACAAGGACACATGGCATAATCATATGATGAAAATTTTCAATATGAAATCGACATTTCAGGTACATGTAAATCACAAATCTAAGTGACACATGGCAGCCACTCGGCCTGTGCCAAGTCATAGAGTGACGTCAACAAGTTGTGTCACTCCGGGAGTTTTACTTAGGGATTTTTACCACCAACAAATGATGTAAGTCCATAAATATGAAGTCCCAAAGTGGACATGAGTCGTCTGATCTGAAGAACACTTTGGGAGCATTATCAACCGTTGATTGATTACAGTGGAAGGATAGTGTAAGTGGAAGTGTTAACCGACGGCAAGTGGTCTCCACCATTTTATTACTTATTCAGTTGGTGATCACTCCGAAGGAAAATGGAGCAGCGATTATCCGAACCCCTAAAGTTATGAAGGCCGAAGTTTTGAAATGAACGAGAACCGTCCATTAAATTTTTGATCAAGTCCTGACCGATGATTTGCTTGAAAGGCCTCCGATAATCCTAGATCGTACATCTAAATGGAGGATTGAATATTGATCATTTGATCTGTTTCGACAAAATCTAATTCAGGATATTTGAAAGGTTACAAAGGCCTAAAGTCTCACAGGATGAAGAACCCAAGAAACACAATCCCAGCACTAGATATATGGGGGCTAAAAGGAGAAATGGCAAAAGAAGAAGACAGTGCTTAAATTAATAAGCCCATGGTTCTATGCCTGTGGTCACATAGAAATGGGTTCAAGGAAGCGCCTCTGCATAACTCGGTTTCTGCAAATATTTGCAAGAATATGGAATCGAGTTAAAAGGAAATCGATCCATACCTGTGATCGATTTACAAAAAGAAATCTCACTAAGTTAAAAGAATTAACATTAATGGCTTATTAATAATTTTGATTATTGTTAATGTTAAAATGAAGAGGTGTGATGGTCCAAATGAAAGGACATTATATGTTATTTCTCATACCATTTTTAAATAATGGTGAGAAGAATGTTTCTCTGCAGTCCGAATTAGAAGATATATTAAATCGCAGAAGCAGAGAGAGACGTCGTGAAGACATGATACAAAATTTTTCCAGATTCAAAAAATAAGGGTGGTTGGGTGGTGCAAGGGCAGGTTGGTGCCTGCAAGGGATTTGGTGCATCATTTTTAGTTGTAGCTGACTAAAACAGGCAATCGAAGCCTCCCACTAGTTGGTGTTGGTGAGCTAGGGTGTGGGTGCATCATGATCAGTTGGTGTTGATCTAAAAGGAAGAGTTTGTGGTTTTCCCGATTGGGTTCCATGATAAATATTGTGTTAAAATTTTTGTTTGCATTAACAAAAGAAAAATTAACAAACTATTGAGTCACTGATTCACCCCCTCCCCCCCCCTCTCAGTGATAGGATCTGATCCTTCATTTTTTACATTTGTTCCCTTTGAAAAATTGCTCATCATAATTATAGCAAAGTTAGAGGGATTTTCATTTTTACCTCTCTTCCTAGGATAACTTGTGGATTCTCACTTGCCAAGAGATGGAGGGGCTAGGGGTAGTTTCCACATGGGGGATAATATGAGTAGTGAATAAAGGTCTCCTAGTTTGGGCATTGATCACCATCTCATATTATTTCAAATTAGAGAAATTTTTAGGTCTAAAATGGGCCTCTTAAGGAAAATAATAAAATAAGAGTTATGAATTTTTAAAGGGAAATAAAGAAAAATATTTTTTTTAATTGTATTTGTTGGAATACTGAGAGGGGGGGTGAATCAATATGAGCAATTAATACCAATTTTAACCACAATATATATTCTTTCACTTTATCAACAATATTCAACAATTTATCATCAATGTATCATCTATGATTGCATTCAATATATATCATAAGCATGTAAACATAATCAGCATCACATCAACATTACATCAAGAACACAGTACGCCAGCATTTACGTGGAAACCCAAATGGGATAAAACCATGGAATTTTTTCTTATATATATATCAAGAATTCATTCATAGGAAGCACCAACTTCCAAAATTCTCCAGTTGCAACTGGAAGGAGGCTGCAACCCCATATTCTTAGACTCCAACCTGAAGGAATTTACAACTCCCTGAATTCTCTAGCTCCAACCAGAAGGAGGCTACAACCCCCTTATTCTTATGCTCCAACCTAAAGGAAGCTACAACTCTCTGATTATTTAGCTCTAACTGGAAGGAGGACACAAATCCCTGATTCTTTGGCTCCAACTAGAAGGAGGATACAGTCTCCTTTCCTTTCCCCATCCTTCAACCCTGAAGTATAGGTGTAGACCAATTGTCACTACCATAATCACTAACATTGTCACTACCACTAACATTGTCAATGTCACATCCACTATCACATCAACCTGTAACATTTCACTATCAACCTGTCACTATATCCAACCTATCATTGTCATTGATATTCATCTAGATCCTCTCACATGGATCATATACCAAGGACACCTCTCAACTAGATGTCCAACATCAACAACACATGCCTCTACCAAGCATGCACCAATATCACCAACATACCATCACAAAGTATGTGTCTCAAACATGTACTAAAGCATGTACCAAACCATCAACTTGTACCATACCAAGCACCAACAACAAGTGCCACAACAAGTACATCAACCATGCACCAACGCCTGTACCAAATTGTGCATCAAACATGCACCTCAACCTGTACCATACCATGTATCACTCATGCATAAAACATGTGTCATGTACCATGTACCATATACCATGTACATCAACACCATACCATGTACCAATCATATACCATATCATACCATATGCCATATATCAATAAACCAAGATATGAACCAACAATGTATCTTACCAAGTATACCTCAACCAACATGTACCCTGCATCCAATGATGTGTCTCAATTCATAAACCAAAGCTCACAAAAAATTGCCTCGAGCATGCTCCTAAATATCACCAATATGCAACCTCATAAAACAATATACCAAGCCTCAAGTATGCACCATAACATGTAACCAAACCATACACCAATATAGCCAATAATGTTTCTAATCAATGTACCATAACATCCCGAAGATGTATCATATCATATACTATCATCACCATGCATGTACCATAACACCATAACCATAACCCTTAAAACTTACCTTTGATCATGTAGATAACTTGTTGTAATGTAAATTGACTTGTAACTCTTCCACATTCCTCAACAACCTGGTACCAACATCCCTTCACAACCTTTCACAATATTTTCACAGATATACAACTTCCTTTACTACTACCCATGAATATCTATGTTTTTCTCCACTACATATCACATACATCCACGCCCTTCTAACCTGAAACTTGCAGATACCTCAGAAAATAGGGTTACTCATGTTTTTTGCAATTCCGATACTTTCACCTTCAACCTTCCTTTGCAACCTCAAAAAATTGTCGTCACAAACTAACCAAAATATCAAAGTACTAGACCATAACATTCACAAGATAGATATTCAATTGTAAGTGTGTATGTACTTATGAGAGACTCCTTGAGGTGTTTATATAGTAACCTCTCTCCTTACTTTATGGGTTTACTTTTGCAACCACTTTACCCTTTGACTAAGACTTGTAACCAACCAAGGGCTTCCTAACCACTCTTTGGGGATGCCAACTTTACAAGGCCATATCTCCCTAACCGTGAGGAACAACGTGGCATACCACATATCACCAAAAAATGAACGATAAGGAATATCCATCTATGAGTGTATAACCTTAAATTTCACTATCCTTCATGTCCATATTCCTCAACCAACTTTGCATCCCATAACCACACCTTCAGGGCTACATGTAGACTACATAAAATGCACCCAACTCATCATCAATATCGATCATACAAATTTTGATCAACTTTCCAACAATATTATCCACATCTATGGACCTATCCAAGGGTTGGCATTAATCTTTAAGGGTTGACATCAATCTATAAATGTTGACATCAATTACAACCAACTATCCAAACCAAATGACCAACAATATCCCCCTTTGGCATTGATGGAAACGCTTAGACATGAGAACACCCATGCTCATGCTCCCCCTTTGATCATCGCTCTTCATCAATGTTTTTATCTCTCCCCATTTGAAATCAATTAAAAAGGGTATCTCTTCTTGGGGTTTCTCTCTATGTCTCCATGCTTCTGTTCTTTCTCTTCATATTTGAACAAAGGTTAACTCCCCCTGTCGATATGTCTCCTCCTTATCTTTTACCTGCTCTAACCAATCATGGGAAAAAGAATATATCCCATGTGGGTATGTCTTTTAAGCCCTAATATTGGCTCATAAACCATTAATTGGGGCATATTACATTAGTAATGTTATTTTATTTATGTCGGCTTTATTCCATTAGTTGTAATTATACCTCCTAGTATCCTATATATACCAAGGAGACATTTTCATTTGGAATCATCTTGTACTTGAACATTTAAGTGGGGTAAAAGGAGGTTGCCCCCTTGAAGAGGCTTATTATCTGAAATTATCTCTTTTTCAAGGCACTGAGTACTTTTTCTGAGGTTTTTCTATGCTATATTGATATTTGGTTCCTAACATATGGTATCAGAGCTCAAGGTCTTGGGGTTTCGTTGCTACATCTAAGACACCTTGGTATTTTCACTATAACATTTTTTATACAATGTTTCAGAAGGAAATTCTTGGAGGATATTTAGTAGACGGATCAAGGTACGTTGGGTTAAAATTTCGGCTCCTGAGGTCTTATAAATTCATAGATATCGCCTGTACAAGATAGGGTTCTGGAATCATCTTGAAATGCATCATTGCGGAATTTTCCCTATAAAAAAATTTATGTAATGTTTCAGACTCTAAACTCTAGAAGATATTCACAAAAATTAGTAAGGTATCTGTGGTAAAAATTTCAGCTTCTGGGTCATCTTAAATTTGTATATACACCCTGTGTAAGATAGGGTATCTGACTAGTCCTATTGACTAGTCTCAAGAACGTGTTCCAGGTAAAACAATCATAACTTATTCAAAGAGTATCCAAATTGAGTGGGACTAGTTTCATATGATCATGGATAGTTTGTAGTATTTCAGGTATGATTTTCATAATTTTATATCAATTAGTTTGTGCGGGGAACGCTATACAAGTGAGATCTCCTCGAAAGGCCAAAAATCGACAAGTTGTGGGGAAGTTACCATAAATTCCACTTGGCACATCCAATTTTGATCAGACCTATGGCATTGCAGAGAAGAAATATTAGAGAACTACATAAAAGAAAGTTTCATACCCATAAGAGCCAAAACATGGGAGATACAACAAAAGAAATATTGTCTAGCAGAACCACCTCAAAATCAAGGTTCAAAAGTGATACTTGGCCAACATGCCACCCAAAAAGGGAACTTCTACACCATATAAGCCTCCAGACAATCCTACTTGGACTCTTGATGAAGGTGAAGAAATGCATAGGGACATAATTGATTTACAAAAGAAGATAGTAACAAAAGATGA
>SNQJ01S0055479.1:0-44378 GCA_010110895.2 Picea sitchensis
AATTACAAATTGGTTGCAATTTGATTATTGTACTAGACATGTACGTTGTCCCTTTTTGTATGATAATGGGTCTCTTATTCATATATAATAAAATGGGTTTCTTATTTCATTGCATTGTCAAATGTTGTAAAATGTTGCATTCTTGAATAAATAATATGTGGATGATTTACATTGATATAAATAACAGACGTTAAATTGGTTGCATAACGCATTAATGCAATAACATAAATATTAAACAATATTATTATAAAAAATATTTGATTTTGAACACAGAGGGAATGATTCTCGATTGGGGTCTATAGCTAGGGTTTCCTCAACCGCAGACCCCTCTTCTCCTTGTTGCACCCCCTTCTTTCTATCACCAGACGTTCCTCCTTTCGCTTAGTGTGGAGCTTTTCCAACCGTGGCTCTCAATATCTCTTTGTACTCATGTTGGTTTGATGGAGCAGCAGTCTTTGTCTTTAGATTTTCCGGGGCATGGTACTGCCTGGATTTCATTTTTTTACTTGTTGGTGAACGAGAGTGATGAGGGATCTACTATGAGCATTATCGTTTCTTTCTATATGGTTCATGTGCTTCCCTCCTTGCCTGGGTTCGGTCTTCTTTTTTCATGCCCTAGTTGATGTGTCGTAGTGTAAGCTCGATCTCTTGTTCTCACTAGTGCGGAAGATCTTCCAGTCGGTTGAGAGGGTTTTGGCAGTGGAATCATTCCCTTCCCTCATTTCTTTTCTCTCTTTTCTTCTCTGCAGCCAAGATCGGTTGTGTCCACCAATTTTGTGGCGTCGTCTCTTTGTGGGGCTCCCCCCCATCCCTTATGGGCCTAATTCTTGCTATGCCTCTTTGTTTCAAGATCGTTGTTAGGGTTTGATACATATCCTTGCTTCTTGGCTCTAGGTTCAAATAATTTTTTCCAAGTTCTTATATTGTTTTCGGTGGGTCAGGTAGTTTTGGAATATCTATTCCTTTTGTAGAGGTTTATATGCCGCTCAAACCTGGTTTGTCTCGCATCTATTTTTCTTGGTTGGTTCTCTTTCTCTCCATAGGGTGTTCTTGGGGGTTTGCTTCCTGTAGTCTGCAGTTCTCTTCTCCCGTTTTTTTGGTATGTTCAGAGTCTAATGTATTCATAGATTGGGGTCCGGATGTGTTGGGTGTTGGTGCTCTATTTTCCACCCCTTATCGTATTTTTGGTGAGGCATGTGCTTTGAGGTCCTTAGTATGGGCGTACAGTGTTGATTTGGTAGTGGGTGAACACTTTGAGGTCCATCTATTGGGCGTGCGGTTTTTTGTGCCTCTCCCTTGCGATTGGTTTGTGGAGTTGAATCTTCCTGGTACTATCTACTATTTGGTGCATTTGGTGTGTGGTTTCTATACCGCTCTGACCTAGTCTATCCAGTTTCTGGGGTCTTCTTTTGGTTTGTTTCTCTCGACGCTTTTCTCTATTGGTGGGGGCTATGACTTTTAGCTGATTCTTGTTTCATTTTTGGATTTATGTATTGCATTTTTCATGCTTGATGCTTGATGCCTTCAAGATGTAATCTCTCATATGGCTTTTTAGCCTTTGTTTGCTTGGATATTTAATCCATAGATGAGAGATGTGATTTAAAGCACCTGCAAAATGTAATTTGGTTCTCTTCCGATGAATAAAATTACGCTTTTTCTGTGGAAAAAAATATATAAATTTGATTTTGAAATAATTAATTGAAAATTTGTAAAAACAATGAATTAAAATATATACATATTAGTGCATTGTATTATTTTGAACTCACTAGAGCCATAATATAGACATCGGTGAATTTTGAGGAATCATACACATCGGAACATAATTATAATAATGCACTAGCATGTACTATTGAGAAAATGCATTGTTCCATAAATGATATAACGTAGAATAATATTTATCGTTTCAAAATTGTACGGTGCTCATGTTTGAAATATTAACCGGCATGCTAAAAAAATTATCCTACCAGTGCGTTATTATTATATGCACAGTTCAGCTAAATATTATTTAGGCACCGATGCCTTTACTATATTATACGCACCGAAGCATACTAAGACTAATGTTGTTGACATATCGATACATACTAATTACAGAAGCACTGGAGTGCATTCTATATTAAACACATTGGGTCTCTGAATAACATTATTGCACGGGGCTAACTATAACTTAACTTCACCGGTACATAATAATCCTAAAGCGCACTGGTGCTATCTATAACTTGATTGCACCGAGGTGGAAAAATACTAAAGCACACCAGTGCATCATAAGAGAAGAACGTGGAACCGATGTGTAGTAATTATAAGAGCATTGGTGCTCTGCATATGACGAAAAAGGGGGAACCGATGCGCATTAGTTATAAATGCACAGGGGCATTTTTTATTATATTTAGTTCTGGGGCATTTTTATTATATTACTATACCTGTGAGTTTGACTATATTAACATACCAGTGTGTGTGTTTGAATATAGAACCGGTTTGTTTTGACAAGAAACGTACCAAAAAAAACACCTCCACTACAACCTCCGCCCACCCAAATTTTTTTGGTTATATAGAACATCTGCTAAAACCTATGATAAAACCACCATAGTCAATAGAGTTGTAGCAAAGGTTTTTTTGAAAAAAAATCCAAATTTTGTTACACTAAAAACCTTCGCAAAAACCTATGCTAGAAGGTGTTCTCCTTTTAGTGGTGTTTTCTTGATAATTCGAATCAATGTTTGTTAGTTGATTCAGCCAAACCATTTCCTTGAGTATAATAGTTGGATTATTGTCCCATGCTGATGCCATATTCACCACAAAAAAATTTAAATTTAGATCCAATTAAAATCTAACCATTATCTGTTATGAATTTTCAAGGACACCAAATCAAGATAGAAAGAAATCAATTGTTTAGAATCAACATTCTTCAAGGCTATAACTTCTTTCCATTTTGTAAAATAGTCAGTAGCAGAATGTCCTTTACTATATTTTGGGATAATCAAACCAATTACACCCAAACCCCGTTGTGCAAATGGTTCTTCAACTGATATAGATTGTAGTGGAATTATTGCTCTTTTCATATTTCCTTAAAAATTTTGACATGAGAGGCATTTTCTAATTACCGAATAAGCGTCTTTGAACATGGTTGGCCAATAATAGTCAGTATGAATGATTATGTGAGTATTCACAACAAGTGCAGAGTGTCGGCCACAAATTCCTTCATGGAATTCTTATAATATTTGTTTGGCCTTTAAATTATCTAAACATCTCAACATAATTCCATCAAAATTTATTCATAAAATAACTCCTAAGACTAATACATACTAATTGGTCTTCATATTTAAATATACCCTCTCCTTAGAATACATTTTGACAGAAAATTACCCAAATTTCAAATAAAAAATTATGTCTTTATACCACTTAGATGTTGACAGAGTTGAACTTTGTATGGTGGCATCACTTGTATTGGGAGAAGAAATGTTTATAGCTTCAGTTACAGTCATTAGTTTGCATAGATCTTGTCCCTTAATATCTTTTAGAGGCTTGATTTATAAATCATATTCTTGAAGCTTGGCCAACCAATTTTCCCATCTCCCTTCTTTGAGTTGTTGATTGAGCAACATTTTGACAGGGGATACATAAGCAATAATGTTAGTTGATAAAATGTAGGTCCTAAACTGATCAATCGCCTTGACTAGATAAAGGGATTGCTTCTCAATCATGGAATAATTTAGTTCATAGTCATGCAAGGTTTTACTCATGAAAACAATTGGGAGTTCCTCCCCTTTTTCATTTTTCTGGGTAAGTATGGAGCCAATAGTCTCTTTAGAGGAAAATGAGTACAATGAAGTATTTATCAAAGTCGAGACTAATGAGAACAAGAGAAGCAATAATAGCATGTTTAATGACTGTAAAGTCCTTTTGAGTTTCTTGAGTCCATTCAAAGTTTAGATCCTTCTTTACTAATGTATTGATTGGCTTTACAATTGTGGCATAATTCGAAACAAATCTTCATACAAAAAATATCTTTCCAAAGAAAGATTGTACCCCTTTCTGAGATATTGGAGGATTTAATCCATTGATTGCTTTAATCCTCTCGAGAACAATATAAATGCCTTATTTTCTCACTATATGACCAAACAATTTTCCTTCTGATACTGCAAATAGACATTTATTTGGATTAGGGGATATGCCATACATTTTGCGTATTTGAAAGACTTGACTAAGATGTTTCAATGGTGTTCTCTTAATTTTGAATGGACAATTAGGTCATCTTGATAATATGCCATGAATTTTCCTATTAAATTACTTAAGGCGTGGTCCATAGCCCTCTGAAATGTTGCACCATCATTTTTTAGACCGAAAGGCATGGAGACATAGGCACATGTTCTCCATGGTGTAATGAAATCAATCTTGGATCTATCCTCTTTAGCCACAAGGACTTGATTGTACCCAGAAAATCTACCTAACATGGACATCAATGTAGAACTAGTAACTTGTTGTAGCAACATCTCCATATTTGGAAGTGGGTTTGAAAGTTGTTCTTCTTTCTGACCACCACGGGATTTGAAATTCATTCTGAGTGCATAATTGGAAAAATTATGCCAACCCTTTTCAATTTTTCTAGCTCCATTTTTACCAAGGGATTTAATTTTGGATTTATCATTCTTAATTTTTGCTTAAAAGGTTTTGACCCTTCTTTGAGCGGTATGGTTTGATGAAAGATATATTTGTCATACTCCTTTAGATCATCGTAACTCTATGTAAAGATATCTTGGAATTCTTTGAAATAAGAGTATATTGTTAAACTTCTTCAATAGGACACCTTGTACCAAGATTTACGCATTTGAGAGTATCGGATGTACCAATGTTAATTTTATGAATCTCTTACACTTTCCTAATGGAATATTCATCCACAACGATCATTTTATTTGTTTGGTCATCTCTTGTAACGTACCTGGTCCCCATCTCAGTCACGTCACTACTAAAACGACCCATTAAATTTTTTTATTACTAAATCTATATGCGGAAATAATACTCAGCATGGCATTCATTCACATGTAATTGTCTATGCTGCCCAAAAATGTAAACATAATCGATTAATTGTGCATATAGCAACTAAATAACAAACAACAACATTCAACCACATAAAGAGGGATTTAAATGCATCATTTTGCTCACAGTAAG
This sequence comes from Picea sitchensis, assembly GCA_010110895.2. Classification (NCBI taxonomy): domain Eukaryota; kingdom Viridiplantae; phylum Streptophyta; class Pinopsida; order Pinales; family Pinaceae; genus Picea; species Picea sitchensis. The sequence continues at coordinate 5,164 of SNQJ01S0055479.1, forward strand.
CAATGATAACCAAATATAACTCAGAGTAAATTGCACAGCAATTGTATCAACATTTAACATGAATAAACACAGCATATAAGAACACTTATCTTAATGAAATGTGAAACCTATTGTAGAGGACAGTCGTTCCTCCCAACCATATACTTGTTGTTCCAGTTCTCAACAGCAAGACACCCCCGAGTTGGGGCTATGAATCCACAAGAGACTGTGGTCCCTGAGGCTGGTTAATGTCCCCCTCTCCACAGTCAAACTCACAGTTAATTCCATCCCACCAACACTCTTCCCCTCAACCTACACAACCCAAGGGATGGAATCCCCCTTCACTACTCATAGTCCCTCGGGCCTTTCCACTCCCCTTTGAGGATTCCAACACAGGTTGGATAGGAATTCCACTTGCTGGAACTTTAGGCATTTTACAGCTACAACACAAATTCATCCAACAACCAAAACACATGCTTCTTGGATGAATTTCAAGCAGCTCGTCGCTATCAAGCATGTAACTTATTTCTACACGAAATTACATCTTTAAACAACAAAAAAACATGTTCGCAACAACTTCCTTCAAGTTCCCACACTCGGAATTCCATTGCTGGCCAAAAAACTCCATGTAAAAACAGCTCTTTATCCAAAAACGTAAATCTATAACTATGGTCTCCTACCCATACGAAATCCCTCTCTTTATTTTTCCTGCTTGACTTGCACTCTTCCCCAAGTTGATTGTACTTATCCCCCATGCTTTCCATAACTATGGGAAGTGGCTTTCACACCAACCCTGTTGGGCTACGATTTTCATTAGACCAAAACCCGTAGGCATTAGTCTTTGTAATAATCATTGGAGTTAGGATCCACAAGAGGGGGTTAACCCATGTCACGAAACTCACTGGAAGAATTGAACCCAATGTCCAACAATATCCCCCCCATCACGTGTCGGGCAAGTTTTGAACTCGAGACATGTCACTCTTATACCATTTGTTGGACTACAATTCTTGTTAAACCAAAACTCGCGGGTATTAGTCTCAGCCACAATCATCGGAGTTAGGCCCATGAGAGGGGGTTAACCCATGCCACAAAACTCATGGGAAGCGTTGAACCCAATGTCCAACAAACCCCTCTTACATGAATTCAATGATTGGTCTCTAGAACACTCAGCAACTAATGGAAGATTCATGGCTAGGATAATTTAGAGAAAAATAGGAAATTGGTTTTGGTTTAATGGATATGGGTAACACTCCCCCTTGGACCCCTACCCTCTCTTGTGGATACTTAGCCCACAAATATCCATCCATGTCCGTCTGCAGTTGGCGATACATTTCATTCATTATATTTAAATTTACATTGTTTACATATTGGGTCTCGCCCATACATCACATTTACAATATACATCGCTTGGCTCCCGACCACATACTACATCTACCTTACACATCGCTAGTTTGGGGTTTGAAAATGGGGATGTTACATTCCCCTCCCTGTACTAACTGCATTGTCCCCAGTGCACATAACCATACAGTTTACACATTGACATATATAAAAAAAATTGCATCAAGATACATGATAATTATGTAACTTAATGACTCACACAACAATTCCCCTTTCCCCTCAACCCATACATTGGTTGGAAAAGAAATCTCTGAATTGTGGCTCCAGGAACTTTAGCTGCCAAATGGAGTCTTCATTCACTTATGTACAAATGTTCATTCAATTTTCTTCAAAATTTTCAAAAATTTAAGGGTACGCTTCCCGCATAGCTTCCTTGTGCTCCCATATAGCGTCTTTAGGACTGTAACAGTTCCATTAAACCTTTACCAAACCTATTGTTTTTTTCCTAAGCACTTTGATTTTCCAGTCCAGGATGTTCACTAGTTCCACCTAGAAATCCCCTTCATGTTCCACTTGGATCACATTCCAATCAATCACATGATTAGGATCAAGTACATGTTTTTTTAATAAAGACAAGTGGAACATTTTATGAATTCCCATGGATGCAGATAATGCTAGCATGTATGCAATTGGTCCTATCGTTTATATCACCTCAAAAGGCCCACAATATCTCACTGCCAACTTTGGGAAGCTTCCCAATTTCAGCCAGCTTCTCTTGGATTTACCTTTTAAAAACATGTGCTCTCTCACTTTGAATTCTCTATTTGTCCTTTTTCTATCAACATAGCTCTTTTGTCGATCTTGTGAAATTTTTAAATTTTGTCTGGTTTTTACCATTTGTTCTTCCATTTCCTTTAACAACTCTGGCCTAATCACAGCTTTGTCTTCGGGGTTGTCCCAACTTACTAGTGTGTTGCATTTTCTGCCATACAATGCTTCAAATGGGCTAATCTTCAATGATTCTTGATACTCATTGTTGTATGAAAACTCAACTAAATGGATATAGTCCTCCCACTTAGAAGGTGTGTCCATTACATACATTCTCAACATATCTTCAATTATTTTATTAATTCTTTTTGTTTGCCCATTTGACTCTAGTTGATATGTTGAATTGAAATTTAAATTTGTCCCAAATCCTTTAAACAGTCCCCTCCAAAAATTAGAAGTGAACTTGAGATCTCGATCCGACACTATTGCCTTAGGCACACCATGTAGCCTAGTGATTTCTCTCATGTAAATTTCTGCAATATTAGTTTCCTTATGAGTTACTTTTACTAAAATGAAATTTGCAACCTTTGTGAGTTTCTCCACCACTACCATGATGGAATCATGTTTCCTGGTTGTCCTAGGCAATTTAGTAATAAAATCGATAGTAACGACTTCCCATTTCCATTCAAGAATGGGAAATGGTTGCAGCAAACATGTTGGATGTTTATGCTCAGCCTTTACCTTCTAACATTCTATGCATCTAGCCAAATAATCAATGACATATTTCTTCATACTAGGCTAAAAATATTGACCTCCTATAGTTGTAATAGTTTTATGATATCATGGATGTCCTGCATATGGCACATTATGCATCTCCCTTAGAACTAAATTTCTCAACTATTGAGAATTGGGAACATAAACTCTATTTTGAAATAAGAGGATTCCATCATCTTCTATCTTGTGATCCTTGTATTTATGTTGTGTGTCATTTTGTTGTAAACACATCCTCTAGGATTATATGTTTTAAATCTGTAATGTACATACTAATGGCTGCAACATGCATTTAATGCACCCTTCTGTTGAGTGCATCAACCACCTTGTTCTATTTTCCCATTATGTGCTTGATATTAAAGTCATATTCACTCATAAACTTCAGCTATCTAGTTTGTCTAGCATTTAATGTTGGTTGTTCAAACAAATATTTCATACCACTATGAATTGTTCTCAATTCAAATTTTATTCCCATAAGGTAATGCCTCCACATCATTAAGGCATGTACTATGGTTGCCAACTCTAAGTCATGTATGGCATAATTTATTTCATGATCCTTCAACTTTATGATCTCATAACAAATTACATGTTCATTTTGCATAAGGACTCCACCGAGCCCTTCCTTGCATGCATTTGTGCACACAATAAAATCCTCATCTAGATATACAACTTTCAAAATAGGTGCACTGGTTAATCAATCCTTTAAGCACTAAAAATTTTCTTCACATTTAGTAGTCCACTCAAACTTTACTCCTTTCTTTTGAAAAGATGTTATTGGGTGTGCAATTTTGGAGAATCCTCCAATGAATCTCTTATAGTTACCAGCTAGACCCATAAATGATCTAACCTCTGAAATATTTGTTGGCGCTGGCCAACTCTTGATTGCTTCAATCTTTTCTGGATCCATAGATATGCCCTGTTCTGAAAAAATGTGACCCAAATAATGGATTTGTTTTTGATAAAAAGTGCACTTACTCAATTTGGCATACAATTGGTGTTCTCTCAACACTTGTAGCACCATCCTCAAATGTTTCTCATGTTCCTCCTCTGTCTTGGAATATATGATAATATCATCCAAGAATACAATTACAAACTTATCCAAGAAATATCTGAACACTCCATTCATGAGACACATGAATGTAGTCAGTGCATTTGTCAATCTAAAAGGCACCACCACAAATTCATAGTGTCCATACCTTGTCCTAGAGGTTATTTTTTTGGTGTCTTCTTCTGTGATTCTCACTTGATGATAGCCTGACCTCAAGTCAATCTTGGAGAATATGTTTTCTCGTTTCAACTGATCAAATAGATCATAAATACTTGGCAAAGGATATTTATTCTTTATTGTAACCTTGTTCAGTTGTCTGAAGTTAATACATAACCTCGGCATTCCATCTTTCTTATTGACAAAAAGAACTGGGGCGCCCTGAGGAGAAACACTTGGGCATATGTTCCCTTTCTTTAACAACTCTTCTAGTTTCATTTGCAACTCCTTTAGCTCTAGCGTGCTCATTTTGTAGGGAGTCTTATATATTGGGGCAACTCCAGACATTAATTCAATTGAGAAATCTATATCCCACTTTGGTGGAAATCCTAGCAACTCCTCAAACACATCTCCATACTCTTTCAAGACTGGATAATCTTCAAGAATTGGGTCCTTGTCCTTCATTGGCTCTTCCATATGGGCTACATATATATGGCACCCTTTTCTAAAACCTCTTTTCAGCTACAATGTTCAAATATCTCAGACAGATATAGGCCTTGGAATACCTTGCACCGTCCTTAAACTCCCTTCCTCATGAATATATGTGAACACTTTGTTATAACAATCTAAAACAACACGATGATTTTCTATCCAATCCATACCAATCAAGCAGTCATAAGACCCAATTAGTATGATGTTAAAATTTTCCTTTGTGTTACTTCCATTCATATTTATAGGGCATTCTTTAACAAACTCATTAATTCTTCTCTTGGTTCTAGTAGCTAGTTGAACTAACCAAGACTTTTCATGCTTACATTTCTTCAATTTAAATCTTTCAATTAGATTTGGATCTATATAGCTATGACTAGCTCCATAATCAATTAAAATAGCTATGGGTTGATTATCAATCTTACCTTCCACTTCAATCATGTGGGATTGATACTCTGATTTTCTATTGTCTAAGGTTGCATAGATCCTTGGCATGCTTTTTCCCATGTCCTCTATTGTCTCCTCCTCCTTGACGTTATGCAAAGTATTCATCTCCTCGGTGAGGACAATCTTTCTACATGTGATCTCCTTCATATCCCCAACACTTTATGTGATGCTTCCTTGGCCTCTTTTCCAAGGACTCTGTCATTTTTTGATCACCTTGATATGGTTTCCATTGCTGATATGATTGAAACATATTCCTCATGAAAGGTGGCTTGAATCTTGTCTTCCTTTGATCCATGTTTCCTTTCTTCTTGTCATTCCAAGCCCTTTGGAAAGTTGTATTTCCTCTATTCTTCTCATACAAATAATTGGTCTTTCTTATGGCTTCTTCTAAACTCTTGGGCTCATCAAACTAAATTTTATCCTCATAAAATAATGGAAGCCCACTCGGGAATATCTGAATTTTGACTTTCTCATCTCTGATGAAGCTCACATACCTAAGAAGTTCCAAGAACTTTCTCTCATATTCATCCATGGTCATGTTCCCAAGTTTGAGTTCAAAGAACTCTTGCATCTTCTTATCATAATATTGCTCTGACAAGTACTGCTACTAAAAATATTTCTTGAATTGCTTCCAAGAAATTATTTTTTCATCAAGGTGCTTAACATGCTTTAGTCGGTCCCACCACATAGATGCCTTCCCTTGAATATGGTAGGCTACAATTGTAGCTTCCACATTTGAACAGTAGTTATACAATTGGAAATATTTTCTCATTCCCATCAACCATGCTTCTGCATCTTCACCTTTCTTTTTTTCTCAATCAAATGATGGTGGCTTGATTTTCCTCAATTCCCCTTGCAAGCTATCTAACCCATGTCTCCTTCTCTTATGCCTGACAGGCGATATACTTGGGATGATTTTTTACCTTGAACGTGCATATTTGTTTTTGGTCGAGTGCCCTGGAGAATGATGATGTTGATGTCTACTAATACTCCTTGATCATCTATATCCCCCATGATCATTCCTCCTATCATGAGACCCAGACACCTCCAATTGTTTGGCACTATCTTCTTTCCTTGTGCATGAATACTTTTGGCAATATATTCAAGATTTTAAGTATCTCTTCTTGAGCCTTCATGATCCTCTCATTATCAGCCCTATAGCTCTGCACTTTTTTTGTAGGCTTCTCATAGTTACAGGCTCTTGCCTATCTCTTCTTCCATTAAACTCAGTCTCAATATTACCCATGTTGAAATGTAGACCTATAACTTCTACTTCATGGCTATAAGATCCTTGATCATCCTCCATATCTCTAATTCTCATGTAGGAACTAAAGTCTACTTTTCTGAATCTTTAATTCTGCAAGAATGTGCATGCAATATTTGTTGTTAGAATTAAGCACATTGAAAAAATATTTATTAATTGGATTACATGTCATTATTCATTTTAAATTATGAAGAGTATTAATGCACTACTCCCAAGTATGATTCTTTAAATTCATTCCTCTCCGAGACAACTTTACAACAATTGTACTCATGTCTCAATATGAGTTCTGAGTGAAAAGTTACAACCTCCACATGTTGTAATTTCCTCTCATTTACTGCTACAACACTCTCTTTTATCACTTTCTAAGAAAATATAATGTCCAATTCAAAATTATGGGCTCCCATATGTCTTGTACTCTTTAATTCATTTCTAATGACTATTTGTTTTCTCAAAACCGAGATCCTAGTTGAAAGTTATGGTCTAGAGAATTTATGTTGTTTTACCCAATTTATCCCTATATGCTACATGTGCCTTATTTCTCTTCCTGCACATTTTCAGGTACCCATAACCAAATTTTAACTCCATTGTTGGCTTCTTTGGGTCATAATATTTCCATCTACTGCTCTTGTGCTCCAAATGGACTAATGAGCATGGATTTATTCCCTTCAGAAGTAACTTTGGCGCCAAAATTTTACCCTCAATGTTTTGGTTGTAACTTCCTCATACGAGCTTCATTTTGCAAACCATTTAACTAATTTGATAGCTCTCTCCGAGTTATTTTATTTGAGTTGTAGAGCCAAAGTCTACCTTGGTACACTTTATTCTTGTGGGTTTAGACTACCTAAAAACAACGTTTAGGGTCCCAAAATCGAATCGCAAGTTCGTGACCTATGCAAACCCGAAAGATTCTTAAAAATTCAACGGTTTTACTACTGTAACAGCTTTTTAAATATAAATTGTGGATCTAAAATCATGTGGAATTTGAGTCATTAATCTATGTTACATATTATATCGGTGACTGACATTCTCCCTTGGGCGCGCACCACACTTTTCCTGATTTGTTGACACGACCGTCGGTCGTCGGCCCATTCCCCCGACAACCGATTTGTGCACAACTCTAAATTAGTCGATTCGACTGTCGACCATAGACCATCTTCATTGGTGAATGAAAACTCCTCACCAATTCAACTGACACCTAAGCATCAACCCATTGATGATTGACGATCCCCGATGACTGTCAAAAACACTTCCCCAAATCGATCGACCTGACCATCGACCACCGGCCACTTCAATTAGATGACGTGGAAAATGTTGATGTGGCATGAGAGGTGGATGTCAACGTGGCATGACACATCATCCTGAGGTGTCGACTTGAGTGATGTGGTATGACACATGGATGTTGACATGGCATGACACGTGGATGATGATGTCATCATTCTCTTTTCCCCCATCGACGATCATCCACTTCTCTTGGACAAATGAAAACTCTCGTTACAATCCATCGATCCCTGATTCTTCAATCATCGACGATCAATAGTCCCCCTCGACACATGAAACCCTCATCAGATTCTATCTATCCCCAACCATTGGTCATCAGCGATTGGCGATCAGCTATCCTCTCTGGATGCCTGAAAATTTCATCAAATCCTGACAATCCCCGACCATCGGCCATCGACAAGTTTCATTGGAAAATTTTGACACTTAGGAATTTTGGCCAAAATTTGCCAATCCCTGACCATCGGTCGTCGGCGATCATAGACTTCTTTTGGCCAAAATCAACTCTTCGCCAAACTCATTGATTCAACTGTCGACCATCAACGATTTTGGTTGGCGAACTTCAAACCTCCACAAATCTCGTTGATCCGACCATCGACTGTAAGCGAAATATTTCGATGTACTCCAACACTTAGAAAATTTTGAGCACAATCTAGGTGAATCTGGACCGTCGATTTCCTTCAACTTTCAACCGTTGAAATTGAATCTCGTTCGTTGATTTGTTTGACCTTCAAAATGTTCAATAACTTATAAATTTGTAAATTTATCATGACGAATCTTAGCCATCGATCTCGAGATCCAAAGAGATCTCGATCATCGATTCACCAAACTACCCGTAACTCTACAACGGCCATTAAAACTTGAAACTCGACCATTTTAAGTCAAATTCGGCTCTGCAACTTGTAGATTAAATTCATTAAATTCTCTTAAACAATTATGATTCATTTTAACATGAATCTTGACCACGAATTTGGGGATTTAACTATGATTTTCTCCCAATTTTTCCCGAATTCGCACAGACCAATGTATGTAATATCGAATTTACTCAAATTCGTGCTAGTTCTTGGCCCATACAGGTCCAGTGTTGAACCAGTAGCTCTGATACCACTTTGTAAGGTACCCAGCCCCTAGTTGGATCACGTAACTACTAAAATGACCCGTTAAAATTTTGAGTTACTAAATCTATATGTGGAAATATACTCAGCATGACATTCATTCAGATGTAACTATCTATGCTGCCTAAAAATGTAAATATAATTGTTTAACTATGCATTGAACAACTAAATAGAATACAACATCATTGAACAATATAAACAAGGATTTAAATGCATCATTATGCTCACAACAAGGAATGATAACCAAATATAACTCAGAGTAAATTGAACAACAATTGTATCAACAATTAACATGAATAAACACAACACATAAGAACACTTATCTTAATGAAATGTGCAACCTGCTCCAAAGGACGTATGTTCCTCCTAGTCGTAGCCTTGTTGTTCCAGTTCTCAATAGAAAGACACCCACTATTAGGGGTTATGAATCCACACGAGAAGGTGGTACCTAAGGCTGGTTAATGTTCCCCTCTCAACAGTCAAACTAGCAATTAATTCCAGTCCACCAACACTCTTCCCCTCAATCTGCACAACCCAAGGGATGGAATCCCCCTTCACTAATCACAATCCCTCAGGCCTTTCCACTCCCCTTTAGGGATTCCAACATAGGTTGGACATGAACTCCACTTGTTGGGACTTCATGAATTTTACAGTTACAACACAAATTTTCCCATCAACCAAAACGCATGCTTCTTGGACAAATTTCAAACAGCTCGTCACTCCCAGACACACAACCTCTTTCTCCATGAAATAATGGCTTCAAATAGCAGTCAAACATGTCCACAACAACTACCTTCAAGTTCCCACACTCAGAACTCCATTGTTGGCCAAAAAACTCCATGTAAAAACAACTCTCTATCCAAAAACGTGAATGTATAATTCTAATCTCCTACCCATACGAATTTTCTCTCTTTGTCTTTCCTGCTTGACTTGCCCTCTTCCCCAAGATGATTATACTCATCCCCCATGCTCTCAATAACTATGTGAAGTGACTTTCATAGCAACCCCTCGTACATGAATTTAATGATTGGGCTCTAGAACACTCAACAATTAATGTAAGGTTCATGGTTAGGATAATTTAGAGAAAAATAGGAAATGGGTTTTGGTTTAATGGATATGGGTAACTCTCCCCCTTAGACCCATACCCTCTCTTATGGATACTTAGCCTGCAAATATCTATCCATGTTTATCTACAACTAGCGATACGTCTCATTCATTATATTTCAATTTACATTGTTTACATATTGGCTCTCAGCCATACATCATATTTACAATATACATCGCTTGGCTCCCGACCACATAGTACATTTAGCATACACATCGCTAGTTTGGGGTTTGAAAACAAGGATGTTACATCTCTTGTGAAGAGAGATTCAAGGCTAACATAATTCTTTGGAAAGACATTACTATTCTAATCATGGTTATCCTTTTGATTGCTTTAACTTCCTTATGGAATATCAAATGATATTGAATCTAGGTCTGCTAGAAAATTTACAATATGCTCATCATTTTCAAACACTTTCCAATAGTCCTCATTATCAAGTATTGATGGTCGGAAAATTGTTTTGACATGAAAAGTATTGGGATTTGAGAATCGTCTTTATTGAAAAGAGAGGCTTCTACTACGAATGAGTCTAATTTTGTATTCTTCTCTCGAGGAACAAAAGTAATATTGAAGGAATTTAATGAATTTATGATTTCCAAAACTCTCTTTGCATAATGCTTCAATTTCTCCTTCTTGATTTTGTGCCTTTTTTCAGATATGATTGATGACCAATTTTGAATATATGGTTACCACCAAATAATTGACTTGCATTTGAAGTGCTAGAGCCAATACTTGAATTAATGTTTCATACTCAACTTTGTTATTGGTGCTAAGGAACTCAAGTCTAATTGCATGTGGATAAATACATGATGTAATTTTTTAAAAATAATTCCAACTCTAATGCCAGACTTAGAACATGCACCATCAAATGATTTTTCCCATAACCCTTTAAAGGTGTCATATTCATTTTGTTTGGGAAAATTCATTTGCTTTGTATTGAAGACAACGTAATTTCCAATTCTAGAATCAATATAGTTCTACATCACTTCAGTTTCCTTCTTTTTAAATGATAATAACTTTCTTTGTTCTCTTGGTACTCTGATCAACGTTCCATATTTATTTGGATTCATCATACAACTCCCATCATTCATTATGTACACTTCGATCATTAAACACCAATATCTTCCTAGGACAACACCATATGTTGGAGGAAGATCAACCACTATTATGGTAAACATTATTCTAATGTGCAGTGCTACACATATCCATGCACACAAGTATTTGATTTCTCCAGAAGATGGTACTTTTCTGGAATCAATGGCATAAATACTTTCACTTGTATCATAGTACTTTGTGCATTCCATTCCAAGAGCCTCTATTACCGATAATGGCATGATATTATCAGTGGCTCCACTATCAACCAAGCAATTGTGTAATGTAAAATCATGATTCTCCAATGATATTTAAAATGGTGGAACCTTGCCTCTTGGTCTTATTGGTATAAAGTATTGTTGGTGTTTTGTTTTCATAGCAGTTGCTTCTATCCTTGGACCTGACGAAATTGTATCATCCAAAATCTTCGAAATATTTTCCCTTTGTGAGGTATCTTGACTACCTCCATGAATGGTAGATTGATCCAAAGTTTGATCAAGTCATATATTATATTATAAGTCATTTCTAGTGATTTGGGTTGATTATCAACCAGTCATTGCCTTGTTGGATCTAGAGCATTAGCTTTTTCTTTTTCTCTTTCAGGTTGATCCTTGGGCTTGAATTTGTTTTCTTAATTTCTAGTCTAAATAACATTGTCTTGTTTTGAATAATCATAATATTTTTTTTCATCAAGCATTTCAAAAGATGATGAAATATCCTCCATCTAGATTGATTCTAATATTTGATATTGATCATTGATCGATTCTTGATTGAATGGATCATTGCCTTGAATAAACTCTTCTTCTTCTATGATTTCTTCTAACACAACTGCATTTGGATTTGGGACTCATGGTGCTTTGGGTCTGTGTTATTCATTTCTTAGATTTCTGTCATTTCTTTCTCTTTGATTTTGCAGCAAATTTCTCACATATTGATGTGGTGGAATGGAATTTTAATTTATTTTGAGCTGAGTTATCTCATTTTACATTTGTCAAATGGTCCTGCTCATCTGAGCAATTTCTATTTTTTGATGACTGTCTTGACAAACTTCAAGACTATTTCTTACATTAGGGGTTGGCCTTGCAAAATTCCCCCTCCAATTTTGTCTCCTTCAATCGTTCTTGAGGTATATGGGACTTGATATGGTATTGATAAATTTGTCATCTATCTTTGTGCTTTTCTAAGGATAATTTCAGGATACACATTAGTCTAGAGCATATATTCTTCCATCTCTATTATGTTTGTCATTGTTTCATCTAATGTGTTTATTTGTGCAACCTTTATTGCATAATTGACATTCAATGTCATTGCATTCTTATAACACCCAAATATAACAGATGTGTTTGGATGTTCTTCCTCTAGAATTTGATTTAGGTTCTTGAAAAAGTGTAAGTTAAAATCTTTGATACTTTCATTTTTTTCAAGATGTATTCCAATGAACTGAGTGAGTAAAGTATGATTTTTTATTGGCTGGGTATAAATGCTCATAAACATATCTTCCATATTTTCAAATGAGACAATTGACTGAGTTGGGAGAGAAAGGTACCAGTCGTAGGCTAGGCATATACAAGTTTGAAGAAATACTCTCACCATCACATCATCATGTTTAATCAAATGGATGTCATAGATGGTAAGAAATTGATCAATATGATTTTTGGGACCCATGATCCCATCGCTTGTGAAGACAGGTAAAATGACTTGAGGGATTGTAGGAAACTAATGTTTTTCTCCCTATAAGTTTAGAGGAATGGATATGGCTCTCCTTCTTGGATTTCTTTGTCTATCATTTTCTCTCCTTTAATTATTAGGAATTTCATTGTTTTTCTCTTCTCGATTGCCCATGGTTGCTAGACTTATTACTTCAGATATTTAATCTTGGGATTCTTGATAACTTTCAAGAATCTTGGTTTTACTTCTTGTCAAGGAACCTTCATACGGTTCCATCTTTTAGGAATTTATTGTTGACTTCTTTATCTTTGAGAAATAACTATTTCTTCTTCATGGGAAAGATCTTCCCACGTTCTTCTTGACTTTTTTTTGTCATGATGGCTAAGTCATATAGATAATGAAGAATATTTCTTTGATCTCTAGGTCTGATTTGTAGTTCAGGTTGATTTGGATCTTGTTGAGTCATTCGAAACCAGCCTTTTGTTTGTCCTTAGTATGGTCACCAAAAATGTTGATCTAAAAGATTGTTTAAGGTCTTTAAGATATCATCACAAGGACAAATCACCCTTTGTTTTTAGAGAGGTGGTACTCCTCTTTGTTTTAATAAAATATAGGAATATAAAAAGTGCCTAAGAAAGGACCGGACTTATTTTTGAAGAAAATATTCACATGCAAAGAATACCTGAGAAAGGACCAGGTATCTCCGAGAAAATAAATATTCACACTATAATAAAAGATTATAAACCAAGAGAATAAGTAATCTCACACAATGGCATTTCCATCATAGCATAAAGTAATATAGAACACATCATTTAGCAGAAAATGAATATAAGGACCACCTATGGTAGAGAACTTTAAATGAGCATTCAATTAAGACCCAAAAATATTTTGATAGACACACATTTGAAATCTCATGCTTAAAATTAAAATTATGAGAAATCACTAATGTAATGTCCCGAATAGTTTTCTCGGAACCCAAAAAAATAATAGATGTTTGTAAAAAAAATTAACAATGGAAATTAACTGTGTTTTTCCTAAACGGACTCAAATGGGGCTCCCATGGACCAATAAACGAAAATACTTGGAAGAAAAGAGAAAAATACAATTAGGAATTGACCTTTACCATTCACAGATCATGAAAGAAAGGTTGGATGACTGCTAACTGAGAAAGAAAGAAAGTTGAAAGCTAAACAATATGACTACTTGACTTACTATGATGGAAGATCAAAGACACTATCTATTTATTGATGTGTCCTTTATAGGTTGCTAGGCTGGAGGTGGTTTAATGGTATTATCAGCTTCTTTTTTATCTATTTTAGTTATCTTCCCCATGGCATTTCTTAACCATTGTTCAATATAATCTTGCATGGGAGCAACTTTTGTTTCTTTCCTAGTCTTGGTTTCAAATGATTTATTTTCTAGATCTCTAATATCAAAGCTCAATTGGTGAAGTGTGTCTTCAATATCTTCAATTTTATTCGCATACTAGATTAACCACTTTTCCACCTCCTCTTTGGAATATTCAGTTGAGACATTAAATTCACTAGCCTAAGAAATATTTAGGGCATCCAGTTGTTCTTGTAATTTCTCTTTTGATCAAAGTATTGAATCCATTATTAAATGTGGTCCCTCTAGTTCCTTGGTTAGATCAACAAGCTTTGGAAATAGATCACCTCTTTTGGTATTTATGACATCACATTTAGACAACATTTCTCGCAACTACTTAATTCTCTTCAACTAACAAGAATTTAATTGTTTCAAACAAGCCTTAGAAGGAAGATTTTTCTCTCTTCTATGAATATCACTTAAACTTAAGACCTTTTCCGAAAATGTACCCATAGCTTCTTCGTAAAAAAATTCATCATTTTCTAGGTCCTTTTGGAGATATTATTTAAAATGCAAGACCCTTATTGAGAGAGTAGTTGAACTTGTTGCTAAATCCCATATTTCAAGGATCAAGGTTATCATTTTCTTAATGTTATCTCCAATATATTTCCTTACAGTTGTCAATAAACTTAATGAACATTTTAACCCGGAGCTTGTTTCTGGTACATCCTCGAGACTGTACAATGGTTATATATTAGCAATGAGCTCGACAAAGAAGGGTCTTGGAAGCAGAGTTTTTTCCAATTCTTTCACTTTTCTTTTAAGATCGGGTTTTCCTTCTCTATCTCATCAATTAAATACTTCAAAGCTTCATAAGTTGCTTCATGAAACTCCATGACTTTCGAGGGTTTTACCCCTTGAAAATCAATCTCTAATTTCCATTTTTTAGAAACCTTTTTTATTTTTCAAAATTACTTTTTCAATGAACAACTTCTTAGAATTTTTGTTGTAGGTCGTGCGATGCAAAGTGACAGATTCCTCCTCAAATACTTCTGGCTCCTCGGAATCCAATTCCTCAACTATAGTTTCGCTCTCAATCATTCTATGTTCAACCCAGTTGGGCTCTTCTATAATTTTGTCAACCTCCATACCTCTGGGACTAAGTTCAACTTCAGGTACTTCTTGCCCTTCTTTCTGAACTTCTCTTTTTCTTTTTACAGATACATGAACAGTGTGTGATTTTTCAACCACTTTTTTGGAAGGGTCTTTATATCCACCATCATCTGAATTTGCAGTGGAAGACTTTCTATGTTCTTGAGCATTATTACAAGGTTTTCTTTTTGTCAAGGCACTCTTCTAAAACATAATTGGTGATCATGGGTTTCTACCTATCATATCTTGCCCATGTTTCTTATAGTGTTCATTAGTGTTGACCAATGCATCAATATCATCCAGGGTTATTCTAGGAGAGGCTTCATGAGGGTTTTATTGTCTCCCCCTCCTTCTTCTAGTTGAACATACTTATTAAATGATGAGTTGTATCCAATTGTAAACATGTGTGCAGAAAATAAATTATAAGGGTCAAAACCCTGAATTGCCTAAACTTCATTTAAATTGAAATGGTCAAACTGAGTGGTGAATTCATCCAAATGAGAAATGTTCTTTACAAAAATTTCACCAATTTTCCATGGTAAAGGGATGAATTTCCTTTTTATTTTTTCATTGAATAAGTGCACCCAATATTTGTATTGTTTGCATACTTCAATAATGAAGAGTTTGTCAAAAACATAGAATGGTGACAGAGAGGGTTTCCCCTAAAATCTTATGTAGTCTCAAAAATTACTTTCACTGGCAGAAAGGATGCAACTTCTAGTGACAATATGGATGAGACGAGACTATGAATTAACTTTTTGAAAGAAGACAAGAATGTATTTTGTACTTCATAAAATTTGTATGGAGCCTTGTACTTCCATAACACTGGATACCAGAATGAAACTGGATCCTTTTTGAAGTCTACATTCTTAGCTCTAGGAAAGTCCTCAAAAATATGGAAATGAACTATAGCATAGACTAGATAAGAAGTCATGTAAAATTTCATGGTCTTCCTAATACCTCCCAATTTAAAAGAAACTTCATTTGAAATGATTTGGGCCCAATCAANGGTCAAACTGAGTGGTGAATTCATCCAAATGAGAAATGTTCTTTACAAAAATTTCACCAATTTTCCATGGTAAAGGGATGAATTTCCTTTTTATTTTTTCATTGAATAAGTGCACCCAATATTTGTATTGTTTGCATACTTCAATAATGAAGAGTTTGTCAAAAACATAGAATGGTGACAGAGAGGGTTTCCCCTAAAATCTTATGTAGTCTCAAAAATTACTTTCACTGGCAGAAAGGATGCAACTTCTAGTGACAATATGGATGAGACGAGACTATGAATTAACTTTTTGAAAGAAGACAAGAATGTATTTTGTACTTCATAAAATTTGTATGGAGCCTTGTACTTCCATAACACTGGATACCAGAATGAAACTGGATCCTTTTTGAAGTCTACATTCTTAGCTCTAGGAAAGTCCTCAAAAATATGGAAATGAACTATAGCATAGACTAGATAAGAAGTCATGTAAAATTTCATGGTCTTCCTAATACCTCCCAATTTAAAAGAAACTTCATTTGAAATGATTTGGGCCCAATCAATTGTTACACGTCAAAATTACTCACTTCGATGATGTCTCATTGTCATTATCGCAAGTGTCTCAAGTGTCACATAAATCATATTGTCGTCTCTCCTGTGTCGCATCGTGGATGACATCATAAGAACACTTGAGATATCATCTAAGACCAGTTAAAAGAAGGAAATATATCATTTGGCGAAGAGTACAAACTTTTACCTTGCGAAATTACCATCATAAAAGAATTTTTGGAGATCGGCACTCCCATGCCCACATGCAAGGAGCGCTAACGCTCCTTGCCCTCTTAGCAGGGAGCGTTTCAATGATCTCTGGCCCAATTTGAGGGAGCGTCGAGCTGATGAGAAAATCATGGGGACAAATCCCCCTTATCTCTGAGGACAACTGAGAAATATCCGAGTCAGTTTGGCTCGAATCCAAGTCCAAGATTGGATCTAAGGGGAGTTCCACAATTGATGGAGTAATATCCTCAACTTATCCCAAGAATATCTAAGGTGGTTAAGAATCTCAAAGCCTGTATAAGGAAGCATCCTCATGGTGAAAGGGGGAGAATAATCAGTGAAAAGTATTGTCATTTTGATTGTGGATCATTCGAGTAAGGGGTTGGAAAAGGAGAGCTTGGTGAGGTTGATACATCTGCATCTACACTTTGTAAGCACCTTATTTTGTTCTCATTAATACATGTGCTTGGCCTATTTCCTTCAATATTTTGTACATTTTTATGAGCTTGTCTTTTGGATAAATCCAGCTTTAAACTAATCATGGTATAATAGGAAGTATGATTTGTCTCCATTGTTTATTGGATTGCAGGACTCGTTAAAGGACTTGGAGATCAAGTTCAACTTGGACTGAGCGAGGACAAACTTCGTAAAAAGGTACTCATACTTTCTTCCTCTTATCTATTGACTAGCTTAGCTATGTTTAAAGGAAATTCAGTGTTCAAAGTTAGCACTTTTTTGTCTTGGTCATAGGGGTCTAATATCCAAGAGGGAATTCACCTATCCACAGAGGAATTTTCCTACAACAGAAATTGGAGACTCCACTAGGATCGAAGCTTTCAGTTTTGGTTTCCTTAATTGGTCTTGTTTTAGTCTTAACCCACCTTTAGATCCTATTCATTGTGTTTTTCTGGCTTTTAGATCTGTTGTCGGTCTTGAAGTCATCCTACACACACTGATTTTTCAAGTTTTCCTGAGTTGTTTGATTTTTGGGTTGATACTCTTAAATCTCATAAACCAATGCTACCCTGCCATTACATCTAGAGCGTTAGTGCTCCCCTGTAGTTCTTTACAGAGCGTTGCAACGCTCTGCTGCCTTTAACACCAAAGCGTCGATTTTCAGCTCTTTTGAAAAAATTTAGGGATACCTTTTTGGGTGTAATTTTTGGTTTTTTAATCTGCTCAGGATTGTTGCTATCAAGATGTGTCTTCTGTAAATCTTGCAACCATTTGATTTCAAAGGGTTTTTGATGTTTTGTTTGGTTTTTAAAAGATATTGAAATCACTCTTCCTTGTTTTGAATCACTCTTCCTCTTTGAGATCTGGAGTCGGTTTGATAGTTTCTCGTTTATCTAATTGCATGAAAGTTGTTACAAGGAGGTTTAGAGATCTGTGTATGATTCCATTTGGTCTTTGAGTTATCTTTCCAAACAATTCCTCTTGTTTGAGTTTTGATTTTCTTTTTTTCTTTTTGAAAGTTTGGCTTTATTTTGCTTCTTATTTGATCATAATGAGAGTGTGCTTTGTGTTTCTATGATGTTTGCTTCCAATTGCTTACAACCTGCAAAGAAAGAAATCTGGTTAGCATAAGAAGCTTTGAATTAAATTGTTTATAATTCATATTTAAACAAAGAGATATATTTTCACGATTGGATTTTGGATATTAGGATCATTTTCTGAATAGTTTAGCATTGAATTGGATTCTTCATTGGGAACAATTGCATGAAGTTTCTACATTTTAGTGTTTGATAGTGAAAAGAAAAGAATCGTAATATCATCAGTTTCACTCTCATTCACCTTTGAGTAAAGAACAACCACAAAATTAACGCTAATTAAAATTGATCTAAAAAGTTTTTCTTTTTAGATTCCTCCACCAACATTAGACTAGGATTAGTGATTTGGATTAGGCTGTGAGTTAACTCTCCAAAGCATTCAAAACAAGCATTAGCATCTTGTGATAGGGAGAGTAAATCCAATTTTCATATAAGCTTTATGGGATCCTCCTCTCACACAAGAGTTACACACAAGGTCGTGTTCGGGAGAGCTATGGAGATTATCCCTTTGTAGTTTGACTGGTCGTAGTAGTCAGATCATATATTAGGGGTTATTCTTGAGGTTCAACTGTCTTCATTTGGTCTCAGTGCTTCATGAATTCTGAATTCGTCCGGGGTCCTCTGAGTTCTACCGGTCCACTTGTCGTCAGTTCTCTTGAAGGATTTCGGACTTGTCATCCTTCCCATACGTTCAGACTAAACTGTAGATTGTACCCGCCCAGGGGATGACTGCAAGTTGGTGTCCTTAGTAGCCATAATCTTTAGGGTCTTTACATAAGGTGATGGTGAAGGGAAGTCTTCACTATACCTGGAACATACGGTGGTCAAACTCACTCGGGCTCCTTGGAGGGTAAA
Organism: Picea sitchensis; assembly: GCA_010110895.2. Taxonomy (NCBI): domain Eukaryota; kingdom Viridiplantae; phylum Streptophyta; class Pinopsida; order Pinales; family Pinaceae; genus Picea; species Picea sitchensis. The sequence continues at coordinate 24,324 of SNQJ01S0055479.1, forward strand.
TCCACGATTGTTGTGTGGAATCTTGCACCAAGGAATAAGTTTGTTAAGCAGGCCGCCATAGTAACTGTTCCACCCACCCATATCCTAGCTCCTTCTTGACTTGATCACGTGATGTTGGATTTCATCACCAACTAGTACGATCATCGAAAGAAGGTTTGTTTGCTTGTTGGCATTCCTAGATTTTTTAGCGTGTGTTGTTGTTTTAATAATTCTTAAAAATTGAGCCTGTAGACGATAAAGGTCTTCATTCATCACGTAGGATGCAAGGGTTGCCTCCAGAAGAAGGCTACCAACCCTTACCTCCTAACTCACCAAAAGACAACTATCATGGAGAGGTAGAAAATCAATCTGATGTTGGGAGTGTTGCTACTCTTCTATTAGAAAATTCGGAAAGAGCCTTGGTTACGGTTGAAAATCCCACTCCTCACACTACACCTGTGTCAGTAGCTCCTATTGAACCACTCCTGCTTCAATTGGACTCGCTCGGTAATGTTATAGAATAATAGGTCACATGTTTACCTGAGAGGCCAATTATTGAGACATATATGGGATCCACAGAACCAATTTTTGGTGATGACTATAGGACCCCCATTCGTCTTACTATCACAGTAGATACACATCACACACCTTCTCGTTATGTATGGAGGACTCCATAGGGATGTGATCTTTATGAGAATTTTGAATACATTCGACAACCTCTTAATCCTCATGACGCTCCTATTGTTGAGGCAAGACCATCTGGTCAAACTATTGATCACCCCATCAAACAGGTCATTGATCATGTTGTTACATCAGCACAAGTCCATCTTAATGTTAGAGTCATCACCTCTACTCATACCCAAGGCACTTCAACCGCTACTCCCAGCTTTACACTTTTTCACTCTACAACTCTGCATGTTCCACAGAATCCTTTTGGAACATCTTTGCACCAGAGAATGCAGAACCTTGCTAGATAGACACAATCAACTGCGAGACATATCTCGACTCGGGGGAAACCACGATCTAGTGGACCGATCCCTCCTGGAGGACAACCATCATATAGCGGGCCTACCCCTCCGGGGGGACAAACACCTTTTCATGTTCCTTCTGGAGGACAACCTCCCTTTACCGGTCAAGCCCTAATTGTTAATCCACCTATGGCAAGGGGGAAACCTTATTTTTTTGGAAACCCTTCACAATATTGGGGAGTATCTTTAGGAGGCACGTTCAATCAACCCTATGATGGGGGGAAATCATACCATAACCCCCAAGGAGGAATGTCAAATCTTGTCCCTTCCAGACTATCTTATGGACAACCTTATCTGGGCGTCCCAAATCCCACCTGGGGTCCTCAAGGACAACAACGTTATCCTCCCCAAGGGTATAATGTTTATCCTCCCCATGGGGATAATGTGTATCCTCCTCAGGGACAAACTATTTACCCCCCTCAAAGGAAAATGATTTATCCCCCGCAACCGAATCAACCCACTTATAGTCCTCAAAATCCACCGGGTTTTCCCCCACTCATGAATGTTCCTCAACAATCATCGAATCCTATTTATCCTGGTCAACAACAATCTTATGTAGGAGGACCTACTAGATACAATTACCCATCTCAACCAGTTTATGTCCCTACTGGTGTCCCTATGCCACACCAGTATCACCCTTAGGTTAACCGACAATTACCCTTCCTTGCTACTCTGCATCTCCCAGACTTGTCTCGATTGACCAACGATCCCATACTGCATTTTCCTTTTTGGCCAATGATTCCTGCTAACTTACCTTCCAACATCCCAAAGTTTGACGGTAAACTTGGAGAAGACCCAAATAACCATGTGATGACATTCCATTTATGGTGTTCATCAAACTCATTAATGGATGGTTCTATACATGTACGTCTCTTTTAGCACACCCTTACGGGCTCAGCAGCTAAGTGGTACATTGAACTTTCACGTGGTTCTTTTCAAGATTTCAACTCCCTCGCCATGTCCTTTCTCATGCACTTTCAACTACCCATTCGTTACGAGAGGGGTACTGAACTCTATACATCCCTTCGTCATACCAACTCTATGCATATCTCTAATCACATTCATGAGTGGAGACGACAACGAAGGTTGATCAAAGCAATCATTCCTGACCAATTATTGACAGAATGGTTCACTAAATATTTGTTACCCCCGATTGCTCGTGACGTCGCCATGGGTGGTGCAGTCACTGAGGAAGAATCCATTTCCTGGGATCAGTACTTGGATTTGGTTTATTCACAATCTGGTACTTTGTACGAGTTGATTCCAAATGCTACCTGTGCCACTACCGATCCATACAAACCCTCATCCATGTCACATGCGAATGGAGTTATCGGCACCGTCAAAACCCAATCTACATCATAGTCAACCGAAACAATAAATTGGTTTGTTTTAGTGTTCATTCCCAGTTCGACCTCACTCTCCTCTACCTCCCTCCCAACTCAAGTCTCTAAGGTGAATGCAGTTCAATGTGCCCCTTCACAACAATCTGGAGGTAAGAAGAAGACAAAAAATAAACCCAAAAAGAATAATAATAATGAACAACCCAAAACCCAAACTCCACCGCCTGCTACTGAAAAGAAACCACTGCGGAAACTGAAATTCCAATGTCTTATTTGTGGTGACGATCATTACACCCGAGACAGTCCACATCGCAATGAAGTTGAAAAACTTTTCAAAGGGAATTCCCATCCCGTCATGTTAACACAGCATTTTCCTCAGTAGCAATCCATGGTTTCTCAAACTCCCCCCCACGAGGGGCAGTTCTATCCACCCTCCTAATGATGAAGCCTCGACGAGTGCCCATATTTATATGTTAAATGGGATTGATTTAACCACTCACTCTATGACATACGACACACCAGCTAAACCTGACAAAGAAAAGGTCACTAATGGTTCTTTACCGGATCCATCTCCTGCCTTCATTATTCTTCCGTCTATTAGTCCTCCATCTGGGTCACTTCATATAGAGAAACCTATGCTTGAATCTATATTACGCCCTCCCAAGAGCATCATCTGTAAATCTACTTTTAATCCTAATTCGTGTGCCGCCCAAAACTACAACATTGTTGAAGATTTGGCTCAAGCACCGTGTGCTATGTCTACACTGGAAGTTCTACAACATTGCCCAATTTGATGTAGAACGCTCTTGGTTACCATTGGCATCATTGATCCTGAGTCGTCCAACAATATCATGTTTAACCTGGACAATTTTAAGTCACGACTTTCTCACCAACTCGCTTTTCAAATTGATGTTGTTGTTCACAACCAATACATTCACCGCACTATTTTGGATGAGCGAGCTTCCACGTGTGTCATGTCTTTAGCTTGTTGGAAAGGAATAAAATCACCCGCACTTAACCAATACCCTACCATGTTGCACGCTTTCTATGGGTGAGGTTTTCATCCTCACAGACTCTTGCAGTCCTTGTCCGTTTAGTTGGGCGGCAAAACTATCTTTGTTGATGTCGAGGTAGTCGATGCTCCCCTCGATTACAACTTGTTATTAGGAAGAATTTGGTTTTATGCCATGACTGTCTTCTCTTCATCGGTGTTTCGATGTGTACAATTCCCTTATCAAGGAAAAATTGTCACTATCGATCAGTTAGATTACTGTACACCTGAATCTCGCGCTCTCGCCACCAACAATATTCCTTTCTTGGGAGATCACAAGATCACGTATGAAAGTGTTGGTGTAGGTATTTTAAAAGACTCTTCCTTGATAGGTACCTTCCCTACACCAATTCCTCCTCCTACACAAGATATTTCAACAATCAATATGATTTTGACTATGGCCTATCAGTATTTAGAATCATCTAATCCTTATCATGTGCCTAGTCCGTTAGAGTTCGATGCACTACGTGATGCTATGCCACTTATTCCAGCCGAGGCTTCATACGTTCCTATTTAATCCGCCTCTGCCTCCACGGATGAACAACATCTATTGGCACCCGACACTTATTTGATGCCATCTTGGTTGAACTCCTTGTCTTCTGCTTTTGACTACATTTCCCATATTTTTCCTTCAGGTGAATGCATTATGGAAATGCTTAGCATTAACAAAGTACCTTGGGATGACAACCATCATCGATCCTCTTTTCTTCCACCTCTCGAAGCAATTCAGGAAGATATACACTCTATCTTCCCACCCGATGTTGTTGATTCTCCACAATCTCCTATACTTACTCAAGATATTATCTCTGAGGGGAATTTAGGCAACATCTCTTCTATGAACGTTATTGATATTTCGATCAAGGAAGGTATCGTGGAAAATATTAATCTCGGTGCTAATTGTTCGCTCGAGGAAGTGGTTTCTTACACCGCTTTATTTAAGGAATTATGTGATGTCTTCGCTTGGAGCTATGAGGAAATGTCTAGGATCTATCCTTCGATCGTTGTACATGAATAAAAACTTACCCATGCCTTAAACCTGTCCGACAGAAACTCCACCCGGTTCATCCCAAGAAAATCGCAGCCATAAAGGTAGAAGTTGAGAAACTGTTAAAATCTGGCTTTATCTATCATGTCCCCTTGATGGAATGGGTTTCTAACATTGTTCCAGTCACTAAGAAACATCTATGTTGATTATAGGGATCTTAACATGGCTTGTCCAAAAGACAATTACCCCACACCCTTCATCGACCAAATCATTCATAATTGAGTGGGCAGTGTTACTTTCTCTTTCATGGATGGATTCTCAAGATACAACCAGATTGACATTCTACCCGTTGATCAACATAAGACAGCCTTCATCTGCCCGTGGGGAACTTTCGCATATCGAAAACTACCATTTGGTCTTAAAAATGTTGGTGCTACTTTCCAGCAGGCCATGTCATATGCTTGCCACGATATCAAACATATTGCGGAACCTTACCTCAATGATTTACTTGCCCACTCATCGATTCGATTAGACCTTATTGGTCATCTACGGGCTATTTTTCTTCGATGTTGGTTCTACCATATTCGTTTGAACCTACACAAGTGCATCTTTGTTGTCGAATCAGGTCAACTCCTCGGTTTCGTTGTCTCCAAAGATGGGATTAGGGTGGATCCTTTAAAGATTAAAGCTATCCTTGCTTTACCTCCTCCCAATAATCTGACCCAACTACAAAGTTTGTAGGGGAAAGAAAACTTTCTTCGTCGTTTTATATGTAACTACGTTGAGATTACCAAAGGATTTATGTGATTGTTGCAGAAAGACTCTCCTTTCATCTAGGATGACACTACTCAACGATCTTTTGATGCTCTTAAGCACGCATTGACCAATACACCTCTGTTGCATCCTCTGAATTATGCACAGGACTACATCCTTTACTTAGCAGCCTCTACTTCCACTATCTCTATGGTGTTAGTTCAACAGGACCTTAACGGTGAGGAACATGTGATATACTATCTAAGCAAAAGTCTATCTGGTCCTGAGCTCCGATATTCGCATGTTGAAAAGTTGGCTCTGGCAGCCATCATTGTTGTTCAGAGATTTCGCCATTACATCTTGTTACACACTACCACGGTCATCGCGGACTCAAAACCCATGTATCATATTCTTACATGTCAAATCCTTGGGGGAAAATATTCCAAGTGGATCGTTATTCTTCAGGAATTCGATCTCAAGTTTGCCAAGTCCAAAGCTAAAAAATCCTTGGTGTTTGCGGAACTTATCTGTGATCTTCCCCATGTTGATGAAGATACTAAGCCTCGAGATTATCTCCTCAATGAATCGTTGTTCCTCATTAGCACATCTGATCCTTGGTATGGAGATATCCTTCTTTATCTTCAAACCCAGCATTTTCAGCCCGATATCTCTCATGAAGAATGTCGTCGTATTCATCACCATTCTAAATGCTACCTTATCATCGGTGAAACCTTGTATCGGCATGGTATTGACACTATCCTATGACGGTTTTTAACTCATAATGAGGTTGAACATGTCCTTAATGACTGTCACCTTAGAGCATGTAGCGGTCACCTTTCTAGGATGGCTACAGCTCAGAAAATTTTATGTGTCGGTTACTTTTGGCCTTCTATTTTCAAAGATTGTATTGAGGCTATCAAAAAATGCTCACCCTGCCAAGTTTTTCATAAAAAGGCATGCACCCACCCCGCTCCGCTGCATCGTGTTGTCACCATCATCCCCTTTGCAAAATGGGGCATTGATTTTATGCAGTGTAAGCCTACCTCGGCCAGGGGGCACGGTCATATCATCGTTGTCATTGATTACTTCACAAAATGGGTTGAGGCTATGCCTACTTTTCTGAATGATGGTCGTAATGTAGCTCTTTTCATCTTCAACTACATCATCACTCGCTTTGGTGTTCCACGGGCCATTGTCACCGATCACGGTTCACACTTTCAAAACTAGATGATGAGTGAGTTACATGCCAAGTTGGGTTTTCACCATGAGAACTCATCCCCTTACTATCCTCAAGCAAACGGACAAGTTGAATCTATCAACAAGGTCCTTAAAACCGTGATTCAACGTATGGTAGGGGCAAACAAGACATCTTGGCATCTACAACTTTTCTCCGCTCTCTCAGCTTACCGCACCTTAGTGAAAACTGCTACTGGATTCACTCATTTCCAGTTAGTATATGGCATAGAAGCAGTATTACCAATCAAGTGCAAAATTCCTTCGTTGACACTCAAAGTAGAACTCTTGCCTCACACTTCTGTTGAAGAAGAACGTTTCCTATATCTGACTAGGTTGGATGAAACATGTCATGATGCTTCTCTCGTTAACGAAACGTATCAAAAACAAATGAAGAGTCAATATGAAAAATATGTCCATCCTCGTACTTTCGCAGAAGGAGACCTAGTCCTCGTTTATGGCCAGGCTCACGATAAGTTAGGTACAGGCAAGTTAGAACCTATGTGGCATGGTCCTTATATTGTGAAACGTGTATTACATAGAGGTGCCTATGACCTAGTTGACAACGATGGAATCTCTCTTGGTGAACCCCAAAATGGGCTTTACCTTAAAAAGTACTATGCATAGAACATCTAGCATGTGTTCTTTGTACACTATTGTACTTTAGTTTTGGCGTGTCTTTTTCTCTTGCGTGTACGAGTTTTGTCTCAGTCGCTTATACTTTGTCTTGTGAATGCATGCATAGATGGCATCTTCCTTTCCTATCTTTTTTGTGTTTGTGGATGGTGCTAGTCGACACACCCAGAATATTGCTTCTGCAGCTTGGGTCATTTACCACTCTAATGAGTTAGTGATTTCAGGAGGCATTTGCCTAGGATCGACAACCAATAACATGGCAGAATATCATGTTGTCATTGGACTTTGAACTGGGGCCTCTTCCCTAGGTATATCTCGCATAATCATTAACCTAGACTCTCAACTCGTGTTCTATCAGTTTAATCGGTTCTACGCCATTTGCAATCCTATCCTATTGCGTCTCCATCTATGAGTTCATCGTCTTGAAAGAATGTTTGAATTTATAGAATACAGACACATACCAAGAGGACTCAACACAACTTCGGATTCGCTAGCAAATTATATTATGGATCGGTATCTCGCGCATAGATGGATTTTTTATAAAGAAAATAAATCATATAAAACACATCACATGTAAAATAAATGCATCACACAAAGATTATTTGCAAACATCACCGGCTCCACAAAAACTCAGATATGTATATATATACTGCGTGATAGAAAAGTGTTTGGTTACATCAAAAATGTACATAGAAGGGAAAAATTTGGGCCCTCATGCCCATCACATCGTCATATATACTACACAAAACATAAAGAGGATCCTAATCCTCCTACACCACGTTGTGCTCTGAGTAGCACACTACTGCATGGGCCACTCGTCTAAGCCGGTAGTTCAGACTCTTGGGAACCCCCACTGTATCTCTCTGTAAATGCAAGGGTACATCTTGCCTCCTGAGAGGAGGGACACCCATCGTAAGACCACAGAGGTTTCTCTCAACCTCCGGGAGACCCCCCACTGCTACCTCGCGCTCTACAGCTATCTGTGCATCTCTGCGACACCCCAGTGTCAGCATCTCCGTCGAACATGTTGCACCTCTATCTACATGGTGCAACAATACATCTGTTAAAAACCCCTCTAGGTACACATAAAAATAATAAAAACTTTAAAATCAAAAAACACTTGACAAGGTCTTGGTTTCATACCTGACGCATCCCAGTCTATTCTATATGAAAGTACCAAGTCCATGCTACCTCAAAAATCTACTCCGGCGTATGGAAAGTCCTCAATAACAATCAATTGGCAACTTATCCAAGCAAAGAAGTCAGCTGTGAATTTGAATTATGAGTCGGTTCCCAATCTTGGGGACAAAATCGTCCAGCACTCCATGCGTGGTTCACCTGTCGGCCGTACCACTAGTGCGATCTGCAGTTGCATCTGTGGGATTTTCTCTAAGAAGAACGAAACCAAAAAGGAACAATACCCAAATTGTTTATGCTTCCCCGTCCTACATCTTGAAATTTGATCCTTCACATTGTGAAGAAAAGTTGCACTCCAGTTAAACAACCTTGGCTCCACTCATTGTAGAGAATAAGCCATTTGAGATCTTGAAGCCAAATGTGCACTGGTGCTACCTGCCAAATTAGTGATGGAAAACAAAATGGATCGAAGAGGCAAATATCTAACCTCTTTAATCACGATTTGGCATCCAACCAATCGCGATCCCGAAATACAATGATTTGCCACATACTCTTCGTTAGGCACTGGAACTGCCCGCTATCCAGATAAGATGATAGGGGCCCCTCTCTTCGAGAGGCCAGTCAAAAAATATATGTCCTCTTGCTCAATGTTGAGCAATTGCGGCCCAATCTGAAATGGTTGTTCGACGTCATTCCACAACCCAATCATATACTCAAGTAAAAGGACTTATTCTTTCATCTTTTGTAGTTTAAAATACTTGAGGAGGCCACAATTCCTCAATACGGCCCTCTCTTGGGGGTTTTGTAATGCAGTTATGTCATCGTGCTCATGCTCGCACTCCTTCCACTCAATCATGGCTTTATCAACACAAATTGTAATCACAATCAATTAAGAGCCATTAATCATCTCATTATAGAAATCTTTTGGGTAATTTTAGCTTTAAAATCAATTCATTTTTTCATTCTGCTCCAGCGCTTCCCTAAATGCATGCACAGAGAACTAGCGCTCCCCTAGAGTGCACACCAGAGCACCGAAAACATGGTCGGCACTCCTCTAAGCCCTTTGAGGGAGCGTCGATCTGTTTCGGCGCCTAAGGCTCTCTAGGGCATCAAAAATGAAACGAAAAGTTACCTAAAATGAATTTTTAAACTGTACAAAATGATTGGAAGGTGTTAAGGACCAACCTGATCCGGAAAAAAGTAGAAAAATTTGATCGTGGCTCCAACGCCAACGACTTCAAAATCGCTCTCCAAAGTCAAATTTACCACTGCTAGAAGATTTTGGCACAAATGAAATGGTAAAAACATTTTTTAACCTTATTTCATTGATATAGACTTCATTTTTTGCTAACCTATAGTCTATTTTGGGTTTTTAAATCATTTTTGGAGATGTCACTGATACCTTGGAATGCATATTTGTCATCATTTACAGGTTTCGAAGCAGTTTTGTTCCATATAACCTTGTCACACTGACGAGCATGGTCTTAGTTCCTTCTCACACTCAAAAAAACATGAGAACATAACCGAGTCGACTTTTATCTCTTTTTCGGAATTGTAAGGATATACGAAAAAGGAACTCCCTGGAGTCATCTTTAAGTAATTTTCAGACTCTCTAAACATGAAAAACAACCGAGTTTGCCTTCTCTCGACTCATTAAAAAATTACACATTAAAGGGCCCATTTGGGACCGAACCCTTACTTCTTCCAGTTCGTTAAACAAAAGAAGAGGAACTTACTGAAGGTGAGTTATATCGAGGATTTGTTATCCTCCTCGAGCTTGTAAAGATAAAAAGAGGTACTCATCTATTTGGATGGGGGGGGGAATTGAAGGAAGCAAGCCAAGCAGATTTTGGAAACATCACAGGTCACTCTTACAGTCGCCCTTGAACACGGCACATTGTATTTAAGTACATTTTAACCCACTGAACATCTGCACTGAACCAATCCTCTGAGTTTCTTTACTCCTTTGGGTCACCTGATGAAAGTCACAGCATCCACTGCATCATGTTTTGGTCCATGATGTGTTTCTGACATTTGTGCCCCAATATTCAAGGGAAGTATCTGCCTCGAGAGTCAACCATCACAAATTTCCAGTTTCAATACCTGTGTTAGTCCATACTCATTTGATTCACCATCTTACATCTCTATGTCAGTTTCGTGTCATTGATGGGGGATACATCAAGGCCCTCCTTCGACGAGTCTTTTCCTGTCAACTTCAACACATCATCCAGGACTTAGACTTAGAAACCATTTAGTACCTTGGGACCTACATGCCTCAATGGCAGGCCTCCTCGCTTCCGACAGTGGGTTTACATCATTGACCTTTGATCGGATGATTCCACGAGTGTTCAACTTCAACTCATCTATTCACATTCGCTGGATTGTACTAGGGTACCTTGGGACTCATTGACATCAATGGTGATTTCCCTCGCACTTATTAATGGTTTACCTTGTTGACCAGTAATCAAGTGGTTTCTACCATGTTCGACATCCAAACATCTATTCACATGGTTAGATTCGTGCCACATCAGGATTGGTAAGAAGACCCTGGGTTGAGTGATCTCTCTGATATCTACTTTACCCAAGTTGCGAAGGAGATCATTTGGGTACACTAATATATATATTGTCACATAGATCCACTTTGTATTAGTCTGTCGCTATGTTTTGTCCTCTCATAGATCCACTGTGTAATTTATGTGGCTACGATCAGTTCATGTCATGAAAGTATAGATCCACATTGTATCTTTGGTGGCTATACCTATTGAGTGAATATGATTATGGATCTGCAGTGTATTTTATGGTGTCCATACCTTGAAAGTCTTTTATCACTCAAGCATAGGTATGCATGCCTTGGGTTTGAAACATGTCATAACATTTGTCTGATGGTTGTATGCATCTTCTATCAGGTTCTCTGAGTCCATACCCTTGCTTCGAAAAGTCTACAAAGTACTTCAATCATCAGTTTCCATCTTCTAACCTCGCACTTTGGGGGGCAATCTGTTGCACGTCAAAATTACTCACTTCGATGATATCTCATTGTCATTATTGCAAGTGTCACAAGTGTCGTACTTTTGTCACAAGTGTAGTGTCACAAAAATCATATTGTCATATCACCTGTGTTGCATCATGGATGACATCATAAAAACACTTGAGATATCCTCTAAGACTGGTTAAAAGAAGGAAATATATTATTTGGCGAAGAGTACAAACTTTTACCCTAAGAAATTACCATCATAAAAGCATTTTTGGATATTGGCGCTCCCCTGCCCACTTGCAAGGAGCGTTAGCGCTCCTTTCCCTCTCAGCAGGGAGCGTTGCAACACTCTCTGGCCCACTTTGAGGGAGCGTCGAGCTATTGAGAAAATCATGGGGACAAATCCCCCTTATCTCTAAAGACAGCTGAGAAATATCTGAGTCAATGTGGCTCAAATCAAAGTCCAAGGCTAGATCTAACGGGAGTTCCAAAACTGATGGAGTAATATCCTCAACTTATCCCAAGAATATCTAAGGTGGTTAAGCCTCTCAAAACCTATATAAGGAGGCATCCTCATGGTGAAAGGGGGAGAATAAATAGTGAAAAGTATTGTCATTTTGACTGTGGATCATTCGAGTAAGGGGTTGGACAAGGAGAGCTTGGTGAGGTTGCTACATCTGCATCTACACTTTGTAAGCACCTTATTTTGTTCTCATTAATACATGTGCTTGGCCTATTTCCTTCAAGATTGTGTACATTTGCGTGAGCTTGTCTTTTGGATAAATCTAGCTTTAAACTAATCATGGTAGAATAGGAAGTATGCTTTGCCTCCGATGTTTATTGGATTGTAGGACTCGTTAAAGGACTTGGAGATCAAGTTCAACTTGGACTGAGCGAGGACAAACTTCGTAAAAAGGTACTCATACTTTCTTCCTCTTCTCTATTGACTAGCGCAGCTATGTTTAAAGGAAAGTCTGTGTTCAAAGTTATCAATTTTCTGGCTTGGTCATAGGGGTCTAAGATCCAATAGGGAATTCACCTGTCCGCAGGGGAATTTTCCTACAACATCAACTAAAACATATTTATGAATGGAATGATACATAATATATACAATATACTTTGGGACAAAGGCTGTGGACTCTTGTCCAATTATTCTAGAGAACATCCATGCAAATTTTTTGTATGGGTATTTTAAAGAACATACCTCAACTTGTGTAGAATTAGAATCACTAGTCAGACTTGTAAGAAAGGTTCCCGTGAGTTTTGTTCCCCCGTTGTTGGCCTTTAAAACTTCATCGGCTTCAAAATTCTTGAATTTCAAAGTGGGTCTAGGCAGCCTTAACATTCTTCTGAAAACTGAAGGTGCCAAAGAAATTAGTGACTTTCCCCGTATATGGATGACTCTTCTCTCAATATCAAATTTATCACTGCTCCAGAGAACTAATTCTTTGAAGTCAGATACTTCTGGCATGCATCCAACTAATGCAATTCCATAGGTCTAGACTTTGTTCAACTTATTTTCCTCGGGTGGAAGAGTTGAGTACCACTTGAAGGCTTCTGACCACTAAAATTGGCGGTCTTCTCATATTGAGGTGTTAATAGTATCCCCACAGTATAACTCTTTCCTTTTACTTGACATATTTTACAAAGATTATTTTGCATGAATAGGTGGTGCTTTTGTCAATACAATATTTTCACAGTGGGGATTTAATTCCTTATTTAATTTGTCACGTATTACCTTGATTATCAAATGATTTAGCTCTCAGTTTGAAGTTTTCAATAGCACAGTTTTATTTAAGATTTAAGGCAGAGCTTTTACAAAAATCATGTCAATAATGGTATTCAATTCATACGAGTGATGGTTGATGTGGAGATGGAGAAATAAATTCCATTGGGAAAGTTGATGTTGTGTTGTGATAATGCAAAATAACTTAAGTATGGGAGTGCAAAGTGATTAACATGATGGTCATTTTTGAAGGATGAAAAAATGCAGGATGCGGGGCTGTAGGTTAGGGATTGAAAAGTGGAGATGAGGGAAGGAATCATGCATCTGCAATAAAAAAAAATCGATTAAGTATCGAAAGAGGTTCATTGTGAGTGATGCGGAACTGTGAAGGGTCTTTTTGGAGGTTGTAGGTTTACGGGTTGCAGGACATAGGTATTGTAGGATGACGGATGGCTTAGTCTTCCGCAACATGACTCTTGTAACTAAAGAAATATCTAAGTGTTAGAGTTGTGGAGTGGTGAAAAAGAAACTAGGTATGTGACTTACGGACCTAGTGGTAGTCTTCTTTCAACCCGCATTTTTAGAAAAATGACCAAGTATAGGATATACGATAGAAACAAAAAATGACTAGGTATAGACCAAATCATGTAAATGTTGATCAACGAATGTGGATCAACAGTTATGAATCTAGAAATATTAAAGAACACAAAATGAGTTTTCCCACACATGACTTGGAGCTTGCTTCCATAATACATGCATTAAAGATGTGGAGACATTACTTAATGGGAAAGAAAATTGAGTTGAGGACAGACCACAGTTGTCCAAAATATTTGTTTGAACAACCAACTTTAAATGCCAGGCAAACAAGATGGTTGAAATTTTTAATTGCGTATGACTTTGACATCAAGCATATCAAAGGAAAATAGAATAAAGTTGTTGATTCACTCAACAGAATGGTACATATCATGCATGCCACAACCATTAGTATGTATAAATTAGATTTAAATTTTAGATATTGTTGTTATAAATCGGCATTACCTATAGGAAAAAGAAAGATTACAACAAGAAGATGTATAACAAAAATTTAAAGAGTATAAGTTGAATGAAGATGGAATATTGATGCATTAAAAATAGAGTGTATGTTCCTAATTACTTGGAATTAAGGAATTTGATATTAAAATAAATGCATAATGTTCCATATGATGGGCATATTGGTTACCAAAAAATAATTGTAGCAATAACAAGCCAATACTTTTATCTATGCCAATACTTTGAGCATAGGCACCCAACAAGTTTGCTGCATCCATTACCAATTCTGGAGTGGAAATGGGAAGTGGTAGCCTTTTATTTAATCACTAAGTTGCCGAGGAAAATAAGGAAACATGATTCAATAATGGTAGTGGTGGATAAATTGACAAAGGTTATCCATTTTAATCTAGTGAAACTAAGAGATAAGGCAACTAATATTTCCAAAATTTACATGAAGGAAATTGATAGGTTGCACAGAGTACTGAAAGAAATTGTTTCAGATAGAGATCCAAAGTTTACTTCAAAATTTTGGAGAGGATTGTTTAAAGGATTTGGTACAAATCAAAATTTTAGCACATTATATCATCCACAAATAGATGGGCAAACAGAGAGAGTAAACCAAGTGATTGAAGACATGTTAAGAATGTATGTGATGGATAACCCATCCAAGTGGGATGATTATTTTCATTTGGTTGAGTTTACCTATGACAATGAGTATCAATGTTCATTGAAGATGAGCCCATTTGAAGCTATATATAGAAAAAATTGCAACACTATAATGAGTTGGGACAACCTAGAAAATAGAGTAGTACTTGAGCTAGAATTGCTCAAGGAGATGGAAGAGAAGATGGTTAAAATTAAGCAGAATCAGAAAGCAACACAAGATAAGAAAAATTTTATGCAGATAAAAGTAGGATATCTAGAGAATTTACAGTGGGAGAGCATGTATTTCAAAAAGTTAAGTCCAAGAAGAGCTCACTGAAGTTGGGTTGTTGTACCAAGCTAGCAGCTAGATTATGTGATCCATTTGAAATATTGTACATAATAGGACCAGTTGCATGCATGCTTGCATTGTCTGCTTCCATGAATGTGCATAATGTATTTCATGTATCGTTGTTGAAAAAGTATGTGCATGATCTTAACTATGTCATTGGTTGGAATTTGATTTAGGTGGATCTAGAAGGAGACTTCCAAGTACATCCGGTGTGTATACTAGCATGAAGGTCATCATGCTCTGGAACAAAACTATAGGGAAGGTAAAGGTCCAATGGACTTGCTACATGCCTAAATAAGTGACATGGGGGATGGAAGATGCAATGTCGAAGGCATACCTACAAATATTTTTTTATTTTTTGATGAAATCTATGTATATATGTACATCTTCATGGTGATATGCATTGAGGACAATGCCAAAAATAAGGGGGGGGAATGTAATATACCAATTTTGATCCCCAGATTAATAACGTATATTGTACATGATGAAACGCCAGAGAGCCTAGTAATGTAATAGCATCAAAAGTTATAATAAAAACATGTAACTAGTTATAGATGGACAAGTACATAGTTATAGGGTGCTATGATTCCACAAATGAGGGGGCTAAATGGGTTAAGCATATTATAATATTACTTTAAACCCATCTTGGAATTAGTTGGGAAAATTGGTTATGTGAGCTTCTTAGGGAACACATGTGATGCATTATTGCATGCAATTATAAAAACCATGATTTATGTTGTTGGGGGTTCCTTGTTCCATTCCTAAATCATTCTTGTCCGTTCTTGTTCTAATTTTTGGCATGGGAATGAAAGGCTAGAGGTGGAGCGTCATTTCTATTTGGCTATAGGTATCTACTGGTTATTCCAAAACGAAAGTAATGCTTATGTGCATGAGAATGGTGGAAGTTGAGTAAAAATTATCCACAACTAAGAATACTTTGAGATTCCAACATTGTTATTTCCTAGCCAGCAACACTGAATCCTAGAAAGAAGAGGAACAATCTAAGGGACTTCATTTTAGATAAGGGGGTTCCTTTATTTGGGTTGCACGGGATGGGGGGAAAGAAAGTTGGTAAGATGGGATTGTTGTGAATGATAAAGATATAACAAATTGTAATATCTTGATAGATGGATTGGTCTGAGACTTAAAGTTGACATAGGCACCCGTCCTTGTGGATTCATATCCTTAGCTCGGGGGGTGGCCTCTTGTAGAGAGTTAATGTGCAACATAGCCTAAGGTTGGGTGGAAAGTGTGACATCTACATCTTGTTGGTGTGGTCTTTTGATAAAGATAAGTGTTATCCATTCTCTATGCATTTCAATTTTGTTGTGTTAATTATCTATTTAATGTTGTATCTTGCATGAGCATATGATTAATTAATGTTTTATTGAATAACACTTGATCCTGTAATTGTTAATATGATTCATGATTGTTTCATGCACTTGCATATTGCTTCTTGATTTATTAATATTGGTATTAGTGGTTAAAGAAGTTCAAGAAAATGAATTTTTGAGGTACCCACGCATTGGGGTATGTTACAATGAGAATCTCTTATATGTGCTTGATATATTTCCCTTATTCATTTTTAATTTCTAGTAGTGTGTTTAATGGAAGTAACTTTGTGTTAATGGTTGCCTGGTAATTTTTAATGGTGTAAGAGTTCATTTCTCAATTATGCTTGAGGAGTTATATCATGATTTCACTCTCCATTTGTATAAGATGAATCCCAATACCTTTGGAATGCACATCGTTCATTTCACTCAAATATTAAAGATCAGCGGCTCAGATAATATGGTTGTTGCACTATTGTAGAGAGTCTACAATTCTTGTTTTCTTTGTTTATTCATTGTCGAAGAGAGGATAAACATATTTCTTACTTACGATGGTTGCTACAAGCCAACATATTGTTTTCTAAAGGAACAATTTGATAGGGATTCTAATATCTACAATTTCCA
Source organism: Picea sitchensis (assembly GCA_010110895.2). NCBI lineage: Eukaryota > Viridiplantae > Streptophyta > Pinopsida > Pinales > Pinaceae > Picea > Picea sitchensis. Next base: position 41,144 of record SNQJ01S0055479.1, read on the forward strand.
TATGTATTATCATCTCCAATTATTATAATTAGGAGATTGCTATTGTAGATTTGTTTGTCAAAGCCTATTTGGTTTCCTAGTCTTAGGGGCTAGTTGAGATATTTTCTCAATCTATCCCTTGAATTGTGCTTAGATCCTAGTTTGTAGGATCTCGAGAGCCTTTATCTCTTTGGTACGTTGAGGTATAGAGATGATGTGGACATGCACTTGACTGAAATTCTAGTAAATTGCCTCCAAGTCTTTGTTAATTGGTCATTCAACCAACAGTTAACTATTTTTCATAAGTGGAGTTGAGATACACTCATGCATGCACATGTGGTGCACTCTCCTAGCCTAATGCACATGTGTTGTACCCTCTTGGTGATTATTCCAAGTTAGGCATGCAACACTTGGTTATGATTCCATGGTTGTCATGCAAGACTAGACTCCAATATTGTAATTGATGTACAACTGAAGAATAACTTAAGAAGAGATGCACACTTGTTCAAGGGAAGAATATTCACATCCATGGGAGAATATATTACACCAGGGGATATCAAGTGCACCCTCAACATAAACTATAGAAAATAGGGAAAAATATTTACTAGGAAAGTGTGCATGTATCTCCATTACTATGGCCCCAAAAAAGTACACAAAGGATCCATGTCATCAAAGACATCATAGCCACAAGAAAATACAATGTGGATCTATGTTACAATTAAATCAAGAAGACATATAGCACCAATGAGAGTGCCCATGTGGTCTTAAAAGTAATCATACAATAGTGATATACTCCATCACAACTTGGGAGGGGTAGCATAAATGAGTGATGCCCCCTAGACCCAAGGTATTCAATCAAACCTCATTGTTTGGTTGTTATATTATTTGCAGTGAAATTCTAGTCGAGGTGGATTGTCTGATAGTCGAATTCGAACTAATCGACAACAAGTAGAAGCTCAAGGTGGTTCGACTGGGTAAAGTCGAAGTCGAAGATATCAACACAAAGTTGAAGGTCGAGGTAGTTTGACCAGGTAAACTCAAAGTCGAAGACATTGACAGCAAGTCGAAGGTCGAGGTGGCTTGACCAAGTAAAGTCAAAGTCGAAGACATAGACATCAATTCGAAGAGGTCAACCAACAAGAGGTTGACAAGTGGGTGTGTGGCAACCGACTGAAGACCAAATGAAGGCCGACTGGTGGATGACTAGTAATCCGACTTGGTAGTCGACTATAACAGAATCTCAAAATTCATGGGATTTGTAGCCAATGATCTAGGTGGATATGTAATCATCTTTGGGAACCTTTTCTTTAGGGTTTTTTCTACTATAAATCCTATAAATAAGGCGTGTTGTAATGTTGCAAAATATAATGGCTAATCAATAATTGTAAAGGTTGTTGTATCTAGATGTAAGTCAAATTTGGCTACAGGGTTGTTCTTGTGTAAAGCAAGAAGGTATGATGTTGATTGTGTCTTAGGTGTGGACCAAGGTTAGGCATGTAACCTTTTATTATGAATGAATAAGACAACAAGAGAGAAGAATACTCAACGAATGTCAGTTTTCTCGGTTTGGGTTTCCAAGGTAAAATCTATGTGTACTCTATGTTTGCTTTGTCATTTACTTTCTTGTTTAAATCTTTCTTCCTCTCTTCTTATAGGTTTAGTGTGGAAGTGTTCCTCATTTCCTAACACATGGTATCAGATCTTGGCTTAACAATCTTGGATATCAGCTAAACCCTAGGTTCAGTAAGAGTCGTAAGTCAGAAATATTTAAATATTATCTTAAAGAATGGCGAGCAACTCGAGAATAGAGATCGAAAAATTCAATGGCCATAATTTTGAGCTTTGGAAGCTTAAAATTGAATATCTCCTTGTAGATAGAGAACAATAGGCAGTAGTTTGTCCAGGTACCATTCCAACAGGTTTGTTGATAGAATAATGGGAGAAAATCGAGAGAAGGGAAAGGAGTACGATTCGACTTTGTCTTGCAGATTCGATATTGTTGAATGTCTCAAGTGAAGATTTGGCCAAGAAACTGTGGGGCAAGTTGGGGAGCTTGTACTAGTTGAAATCCCTGGTAAATAAATTGTTTCTCGGAAATAAATTGTATCTTATGAGGATGAGTGAGGGTAGTTCAGTGATTGAGAATTTAAATGTGTTTAATACCATTATAAGCTAGTTATCTTTTGTGGATATTAAAATCACTAAGGAGGAGAAAGGTGTTAACATATTATGTTATTTGCTAGACTCCAAGGATCGCTTAGTCGTGGCTATAGGGAGAAATTCAAACACATTAGTTCTAGAAAAAGTGGTTGCATCTCTACTATCAGAAGAAATGAAAAGGAAGAACATGGAAGGATCGACCAAATATGCATTAATGGTGAGAGGTCGACTGGTTGACAGAGATAAAGGAAAATTCTCTAATAGAAAGTCTAATTCGAAGGGTATATCTAAAGCAATTGTTCAGTCGACCAGAAAATGTTAGAAATGCGGTAAAGTTTGGCATTACAAAAGGGACTGCAAGTCAAACGTAATAGAAGTCAGTACAAGATCTGACGAGAAGCAGTGGAGTGAAAGAAAGATAACTCCAAATAAGGGAGGTGATGTGTACCTGGTGTCGACCAGTACGTAGTCGAATCAAGATGTTTGGTTGTTCAACTCAGGAGAATCCTATAATATGACATTGCATAGAGAATGGTTATGTGAATATGAACAATATGAAAGAGGAGATGTGTTCTTGGGGGACCACTCGACAACAAAAATTATCTAACGAGGAAGAGTTTGAACGATACTGCAAGATGGGAGGAGTAGAACACTTCCATGTGTGCTACATGTTCCAGGTTTGGCAAGAAACTAGATATATGTCAGCAATATGAGTGATGAAGGGGTGCACACTCTATTTCAGAAGGATATGTGCAAGATGGTCATATGTGTGATGGTCTTAATGAAAGGAGTTTGGATTGGAACCCCATACAATTTATTAGGGAATGTAGACTTGACTAGATGCAACAACATCGTTGTTCCTGAAATCAACTCGACTCAACTCGAGCTAAATCAATTCAAACCGACTCGACAAGTCATCATAAAGTTGACCCAACCATGATATGGCATGAGAGCATGGGACATATTGGAGAAAAAGGACCTTGAGTTGTGCATAACAAAGGTATGGTCGAAGATTTTCTTGAATGTAATTTAGAAGTCGACTTTTGTGAACATTGCATATATGGAAAACAAAGTCGGGTGAGGTTTGCATCTGGAG